>QEOW01000683.1:469570-551357 GCA_003123825.1 Juglans hindsii
GTATCTGTGTGATTATTCAGACGTTCGGACGTTTAGACTATACGTTCAAACGTTATTTGATGAAAATCACCAGAAAATTATGTACATCCGAACACCAAATATGTTAACGTTCGAACGTTAGGTAAATTAGTGCGGGAAATTTCCCGCTCAAATAGGGAGAGACTTTGATGAAATGTACGTTCGGACGTTTAAGTTAAATGTTCGAACGTTTATTTGTAAATTTACGAACGTTCGAACGAAAAATTGTGATACATTCGAACATATATGAGGAAAGTGCGAGAACTTTCCTGCTAGATTTTATGTTATAAATAAGAAGGGTACGTTCGAACGTGTACTATAAACGTCCGAACGTTATGAGCGGGAATAATTTTAGAAAATAATGTTCGGACGTACAACTTAAACGTTCGAACGTTTAAACTAATAATTTTAGCATATAACGTTCGGACGTACAACTTAAACGTTCGAACGTTTAAACTAATAATTTTAGAACTTAATCAGTACACGCACGGGAGGAAGCGGATCATTTTTTCTTCTCCCGTGCGTGCAACACAGAGAGAGAGAGTTGAGTTAGAGAGTTAGAGAGAGTTGAGTTTGGTAAGAAAAAATTTTTATTTCTTGTCTTTATTTGAATTTTATGATATTTATACAATGTGTTTTTGTGATATGGATTTGAAAAATTGTGATAATAATATTTCAAATTAAGTAATAACAAATAAAAGTAACTCTTTAAGAATTATAATAATTAAAATTATTGTATAACCATTGAAATTTAAGAATGATAATTAAATATTTATAATAATATTTAAAATTAAGTAATAACAAATAAAACTAACTCTTTAAGAATTATAATATTTAAAATTATATTATACTTCTTTTACAATTTAAGTATAACAATTTAAATTATATTTTAAGAATGATAATAATTAAAATTATAATATAACCTTTAAAATACTCTTCAATAAAAAAGTCTTGAAACTACTAAATAAGTAGAGTTTGAATATGTAAATATACTTATTTATTATAAACTAAAGAGAAAGGAAATAAGGATCAAATATATTCTTATATAAAAATTATATACTTATTGTCTATATAAGTAAATAACTCACTCAATTAAGTATAACAATTAAGATTATAATTGTGGAATGATAATAATTAAAATTATATAATAACCTTTAAAATTATATATAACAATTATAATCTGTAAATTTTGGTCTAATTGCTTGACTGTCATAGTCTCTTCGGCCTTGAGAGGAGAGTCGAGGTCGGACAGTTTGTGACGGTTAAGTAATTAGACCAATTTTTAAACATTTCTTTAAGATCATTCTCCCTCGTTGTGTACAAGACACGAAACGTAGGGTCACATAATCTTCCATCCCTCTTTAGTTTAACAATATGGAGATATTGTTGTATGATTATACTGCTAGATGTGTGTGACATTGCATAAATACCCTTAGACCCGTTTGGGAATCAGTGTACATTTATGTGTCCACTGATTCCTGAATTGTCCAGTGTGGACAGTTTGAGATTATATTATCTGTATTGCACATTTTTGTTACTCGCTACTTTCCACGTTTAATATGAAGTTTCGGTGTCTTCTTCTATTGTTCTTCGGGTATACTGTTCGTAGGGTCACAATCCCGATATTTGAACATGTATACTTGGAGAATTATGGGGAGGTGCTGCCGAAATTTCTACTAACGTAGAAATTAGTAGAGTGACGAGATTTGTGCAATATGGAGAATATAATCTCGAATGGGATAGGACCAACTACCTTATCAAAAAAGTAATGACAATTGGAGCATGACATGCATGTGAATTTTCAATGTACGTGTTATTAATATATAGATGTTTTTAGAAATGGACAAAAATTGGATGCGTCTGGACGATAGACTTGGAAAGGATTACGTACCCTATGCATGTGGAGTAAGAACTTTCATTGATTTTGCACGGGCTTCTGCTGATAGTCGTGGTTACATTAAGTGTCCATGTCGAGGGTGTAAAAATTTGTGTGCGATAGGATTGGATGAAGTAGAGCGTCATATATTTGTGAACGGTATGGATCTGGGGTATACGCGATGGGTACTGCATGGTGAGCCGTATGAAGGGTCAGCAGATGTATTGGTCGATCATCACAATTATTTGCGGCACATGGATGATGATTATGAGCATGATGAGATGGAGGAGATGTTGGGTGACATTGGAGCTGGGATGTTTATGGATGAGGTTAACGACAATGCCTCAACTGGTGGATCAGGGACTGATTGTGAAAATTTCCCTTCACTGTGGGAAGATGCAAAGCGCGAGCTTTACCCAGGTTGTACAAAACATTCCAAAATGTCGTTTATTGTGCGGTTGCTTCACATTAAATCATTGTGTGGGATGTCGACGAAAGCAATAAACATGGTATTGGACTTATTTAACGAGGTGCTTCCCGAAGGGTCTGCATTGCCTAAGAACTTTTATGAAGCGAAGCAGTTGAGAAAGGGATTAGGATTTGAGTACAAGTCCATACATGCATGCAAGAATGATTGTGTATTGTTCTGGAAGGAGAACGAGGAGAAACAAGCATGTCCTGTATGTGGAGAGTCGAGGTGGAAAGGTAAGAAAAACGTCCCGGTTAAGGTGTTGCGGTATTTTCCCTTGAAACCTAGGTTGCAAAGACTATATATGTGTAAGAAAACAGCTCATGATATGAGGTGGCACGAGGAGAAAAGAGTTAAGAATGACGGGTATATGAGGCATCCAGCTGATTCACTTGCGTGGCAGTCTTTCGATAATCAGTATCCAGAGTTCGGGTTAGAAGCTCGGAACGTGCGCCTGGGACTCACAACCGATGGATTCAACCCTTTTGGGAATATGAGTACAAGTTATAGCACTTGGCCCGTGGTATTGATTCCGTACAATCTTCCACCATGGAGGTGCATGAAGGCGCCAAACTTTTTGTTAACTTTACTCATCCCTGGCCCTAGATCACCTGGGAATGATATTGACGTATTCATGCAGCCGTTGATTGAAGAGCTGAAAGAGTTATGGGAAACAGGGGTTAGAACTTATGATGCATCTAAGTCGACATCTTTTCAGATGCATGCTGCGGTAATGTGGACCATAAATGATTTTCCGGCGTATGGGAATCTTTCCGGCTGGAGTACGAAAGGGAAGTTAGCGTGTCCGACGTGTAATAAAGAAACTGCTAGTGAGTGGCTAAAATTTTCTCAGAAGTTGTGTTTCATGGGTCATCGACGTTATTTACCAGCAAATCATGCATGGAGAAGAGAATGTGCCAAGTTTGATGGGAGAGTAGAGGATAGGATTGCACCAAAAGAGTTATCTGGAGAAGAGATAGTGGAACAACTGGAACATGTTAGAGCGAACAATTTTGGCAAAGGTCGGGGAAAGAACAAGAGAAAACGAGCCGTACCAGAATTGAATTGGACAAAGCGTAGTATTTTTTTTGACTTGCCGTATTGGTCGTCATGCAAGTTGCGACATAGTTTGGATGTAATGCATATAGAGAAGAATATTTGTGATAATATACTGGGTACATTGATGAGTATTAACAAAAAGACGAAAGACACGATCAAGACGAGGAAAGATCTTGAGAGAATGAGAATTAAACATAATCTGCATTTACGGGTGGAAGGCAACAGGGTGGTCATGCCGCATGCATGTTTTACGATGACGAGGGAGGAGAGGATGGATTTCTGCAAATGGTTGCAAGGTGTGAAGTTGCCAGATGGTTATGCTTCAAATATTGGTAGATGCGTGAGTCCTGATGATTGGAAAATCAATGGATTGAAAAGTCATGATTGTCACGTATTTTTGCAGAAGTTATTACCTGTGGGAATTCGTGGGAAGCTTACATCTAATGTACGTGTGGCCATATCTGAACTATGTATGTTTTTCAAGGATTTGTGCGCTCGGGTAGTAAATCGAGATGTGTTGTCGAAATTGGAAGAAGACATTGCTACTATACTATGTAAATTCGAGCAGATCTTTCCACCATCATTTTTTGATGTCATGGTCCATTTAGCAATACATTTACCGCGAGAGGTACTTCTGGGTGGACCGGTGCAGTTCCGTTGGATGTATCCAGTTGAAAGATATTTGGGTCGATTGAAGCGCACTGTTGGGAATAAAGCCAAAGCTGAGGGTTCAATAGCAGAGGCCTATATACACGATGAATGGTTAACATTTTGCTCTCTATATCTTCGTGGTGTTGAGACACGATTTAATCGTCAAGAGCGAAATGCTGATCTTGCTACTCCGCCTCCTCGTGAGCTATCAGTGTTTTCCCAGAATGTACGACCCTTGGGTGCACAAACAGGTTACGATTTAATTGATGGAGAGTTGGGTAAAGTTCGGTGGTATGTGCTAAATAACTGCCGAGAGATTGATGATTATCTTAGGTATGTCATTTCATTTCTTTGAATAATTATAGTTTTCTTTAAATTAATTAGAATTGTTGTGCTCAAAATATACTTCTTTTGCAACATGTTATAACAGTGACCACATGGACAAACTTAGGACGGAAGGCGTAGAAAATATAGAGGCAAGACACGAGGAAGAATTTCCCGGATGGTTTGAAGAACGTGTATGAACTAAAATTATATATATGTTATATTGTGAAATTTTTAACTCTGGATAATGAAATAATCAATATAATCTATTTCAATTTATAGATTTTGGAACAACGTGCTCGTGATCCCGGATCAATTTCTTCTGAATTGTATGCATTGGCCCGTGGTCCCTCAAATAGAGCACTTCGATATACTGCATGCACGGTCCGAGGTTATAGATTCCATACTTTGGACCGTGAACGTAATAGAAAGACTCAAAATTGTGGTGTGTTGGTCGAGGGGAGTCATGGAACAGATGATATTGACTATTATGGTGTCATACGTGATATTATCGGATTGAAATATCTGGGTGGGTCTGTAACATATGTCTTTAAATGTGATTGGTGGGATCTAGGCGGTGGTCGGGTTTCGATACATAGGGATAATCACTTTACGAGTGTCAATACTGCATCTAAATGGTACGAAGATGATCCATTCGTATTGGCTTGTCAAGCTACCCAAGTCTATTACTTGATTGATCCAATGAAAAGTGCTGATGAAGATAGTGGGGAGATAACTTGGCAAGTCGTACAAAAATTTGTTCCTCGAAATATATATGAAGCAGGAACGGGTGCAGATTACAAGAATAGTGGAGATGAAGATGACACTCCGATTGTTGAGGCATACCAGGAAGATGGAGAGGGTATTAATTTGTTTGTTGACCTTGGTGCACTCGAGTTGCTCCCCTTGTGTAGAGATGATGTCCCACCCGTACATCTCGACCCGTCTGTATTAAATGATCATTCAATTCAAGTCAGTGAGGAGGAAGAAGAAGAAGACGAGTCAGAAGATGAAGACGAATCAGAATCCGGGCAGGAGGTGGATAAAGATGATGAAGAAGAGGTGCATGATGATGATGAAGATGTTATTGATGGAGATTCTGAAACAAGCATGGAAAATTCATCTGAAGAATAAAAGTACTAAATATTTTATTCATATAGGTGACTATAAAATATCTTGAATTTTCATAATTTCTTCTAATTAATTTTCTTTGATATAATTAATTATTTTCAAGAATGCCGCCAAAACGACAACGAAGAAATGTGCCTCCGCCAAGTCCAAGTCCTGAACCCATTGAGGACTTCCCACTCGAGGAATCCGTTCTTGAAGATGAAGCTAACACAGAAGAGAACAACAGCCAGTCGACACCTACCAGTAAGGAAATATTGTCGTTGATAATTATATATATAGTTAATATTTTGTTCTCAATAACTATATAATTATAATTATAGTATATCTATTATCATGTAGTTGATGCATCTGCACGTCGCGGTCGTGGCTATACACGTGGAATCTCTCTTGAAAAAAATAGAAGGCATGGTAAACTGAAGATCACAATTCCTGATAATTTCACTGGAGGAGTGGATGATAGTGCAGCAGCGCTTTCCTCCTATATTGGCACAGTAGTTCGAGCTTATGCTCCATTTTATGTGCGCTCATGGCGAGATGTTCCGAATGAGATTAAGGAGCACATTCGAAGTCGTGTGCTGGTGAGTTTACTTTTCAGTACATTTTTTTTACCTAGATTAATATATTATATTTTTTACCTGATTCCCTTATTAGGATGAATTCGACCTCGACTTTGGCCGTAGCGAGGATTTGAGAACCGTGAATGAATTGATGGCTACACTATTCCGACGTCACAAAGGACGATGTCATGACCACTTCAAGAAGTTTGAGACGTTGGAAGAGGCTGCCCAGTCTCCTTTTCAGCAGATGAAGTTAGATGATTGGAGAAAGTGTTGTGATCTTTTCGCATCTCCAGATTATCAGGTATTTTACATTTATATCTTTTAATTATTTACATTCATATTCGTTTTATATATTATATGTATACATATTACAATTAACATTTTTAATATATTTTGTAGCACTTGAGTTCTACAAATGCACAGAATAGATCCGTTCTGACTGTCCACCATCGTGCCGGTTCAAGGTCATTCCACCGTCTTGCTGAAAAAATGGTAATTAAAAAATTATAGAATTCATTTATTTTCCTGATATTATTTCTGATAAGTACTAATATTATCTTTTTAAAATTGCTAATATTCTCGCTTTGTTAGAAACGTGATGATCCTGAAAACTTTTCCCTCATTCATGTCTATGCTGCTGCTCACACTAATGAGCATAGTGAGTGGATGGATCCTGTCGCTGCAGATAATTATGTAAGCAGTGTTAATTTTGTTAAATAAATTATTTATATAATGTTTTAATAGTTTATTTCTTATTTCTATTTCTTTTAATACGTTACTAATTATTTACAATCATTACCTTTTAAATTGCAGAGCAAAATGTTGGAGATGCAATCGGCTTCTGAGGAATCCTCTCCTATTGGCATAGACATATTCACGCAAGTGCTCGGGCCGCAGTCTAGTATGGCAAGAGGTTTGGGACGATCTATCAAGCATAAATGTTCATCCTCCTCAACCTCATCGGCTTCACAAATTAATAATCTTACGGCAGATTTAGAAGCTGCACGGCGTGAGAATGAGTATATGAGGTCGAGACAATAAGAGTTAGAGTCTCTCTTAGAACGACAATCTCATTTAGAGACGCGTTTGCAGGACCAACAGAGAGACCAGGAGGAAAGAATACGCAATGAAGTGCAAGAGCAAGTGCAACGGGAGATGATGGTGCAAATGGAACGTGTTATGTCGTTGCAACAGAATCCCCGTGGGCGAGGGAAAAAGAAGAAATAAATTTTATCAATATTTCTGACTAGTTTTAATATCTAATTTTGTACTTTTATAAGACATTGTTACTTGTTAATTGGGTATGTAATATGATACAATTGGTATTATGTTTTTAAATTTTATGAAATTAGTATTTCTGATCTGTACGTTCGAATGTAAATAAAAATCGTTCGAACGTTGGTTCACACTGTAACAAACGTTCGAACGTAAATACAATTGAATCGTTCGAACGTTAAACTATACGTTCGAACGTACTCACGCTAAAACGAACAAACCGTTCGAACGGTAAAGCGACTAACGTTCGAACAAAGAACTTGCATTCGGACGCTCCTTCGTTTACATTCGAAATAACGTCCGAACATTAAACGCGCTACGTTTGAACATTTACGTTTACGTTCGAACAAATATTCGAACGTTTAATGTAATTAACGTTCGGACGCATTAACATTCGAACGTAAATTTTATACGTTCGAACACGATATCCAACGAACGTCAACTTCTCTCATTCGAACGCCAATCGGTCGGGTATAACGTCCGAACGTTTGATTTTACGTCCGAACGTGATTTTCTGTGACAGTTCATAACCGTCACAAAAAAAGGAACGTTCGAACGTTGTACCGAACGGAACACTTCCAACCGTCACTAAAAATATTTTTTGTGACGGTTGAACAGTAAACCGTCACCAAATGTTTTCTGTGACGCACTTTAGGTGACGGTCATGGTGACGGTTTCAAACCGTCACCAAATATGTTTAGTGACGGTTTGCCATTTTTTTTGTGACAGTTTTCTCTGTCACAAAACACACATTCTGTTGTAGTGTGGGGCTGTGGTCTGGTGGATGGAGGTGGCTTGACCTGGGAAGATGCCCATGGTGGCCTGTGTTGGTGCAGGGAAGGCACGACGGTAGCGCTAGGTGTGACAAAGGAGAACGAGAGAGAGATAGATCAGTGGTGGGGGAGGGGATTGGAGGAAGAGGTGGCCGGAGAGAAAAGGGGGTCGAGGCAGGCGAGGGGTTGTGTAATGGACCCAATGGTAAAAACAATAATATCGACAATAAAAGAGAATCAAGAATGAAGAAGATAAAGATAATGGTTACACCTTGGAGTATTTGAGGTCCCCAATTCCTCCCAAATGAAAATACAAGTCTCAACAATAATTTTCCAGATCCCTCCCCTGTGCCATTTCTAGCTTACATATGGATGTAGCCCATGACTAACATAACTAATGAAAATGCAACATGTGGAAAGTAAAAACAAAATGGTCATAACAGATTGCAACATAAGACACAATTATTGATCTAAACAGCCAGCTGTAGACGACAAGTCATTTAGCTCCCTTAACCATCTACCTCACTCATATGCACAAGAGTCCTCTAACACAACTTGCTTCCAGAGTTGTTTAATTGGGATCATAACAAATTCCCTCCCTTTAAACTACCTTGTCCTCAAGGTTGCAGTATTGATGCAATTCCATATTATTGGCAAACAAGTGCAGTTGGTGATGATCTTCTTGTCACAACCCTAGGCGTGTTGGACAAAAAAATAATTTAGGAGAAAGCCTGCAATGCCCTTTTGTTGAAGGTGAATCCCATTGCTTTGGTAACTTGACACAATAAGAATGCGGCAGTGGGCTCCACAAGAGCAACAAACTTTTGTCTCCATTGTTGAGTAGGATGAAGATGAACATGACATTCCATATTTTCAGTAGTGGGCTCCACAAGAGCAACAAACCTTTTGTCTCCATTATTGAGTAGGACGAAGGTGGACATGCCATACCACATTTTCACAATTTCTTTTTCCCTTCCTCTATCAAAAGGCCACAAGATTAGCTCCCAAAGTTTTAGCAAATTTATCCCGTACCAACCAAAAATACCCCTAAGTGGCAATATATCAAGCAATTGAGAAGCACAGTTCTTATCTCCTACAACTTGCAAAATCATTAGATTTCTACATTGCCCTCTACCACATATCCCAAGAAAAATCTCATGGGCTTCAACTACCTCAAAAATTCCTTCTATTATATACTTCGCACTTGAATCTTGATGGAGAATTAAAATGTAGACAAGGGAATTGTGCTTACCGCATTTGTTCATTATGGAAATGACCACTGATAAAGATTCTTGTGAGCAAGTGGCTTGCACAATTGGGTCAATTATATGTTTCTTGACACCCTGGATATTCAAAGATGCCATCTCATTTAGCAAAAATGACTTTTCTAGCCCATACTGAAGATCGAACAACTGCCTCCAATAAGTTGAGTTCGAAAATATAAACATCAGCCTTTAATTTTTTTATTTGCCATGATTTATAACCTTTTCCTATTGCCTCAAATTTGTCAGTTTCTTCCAAGATAATGGACTTCCCATATTCACTCACCTTGCCACCCAACACTCAATAGAATATTATTTGTCTTCAATCTGTTGTCCAAGGAACCATGAATAACCCCAACTTGTAGGAAGTGCACAACCTTGGTTATGGACTCAGATGCTAGTAAAGGGTAATCACAAAAGGGAAAACGGAATATAAGAGAGGAGAGGGCGCTTAACTTAGTGAGTTGTTCTTTCTGGAGGGTAAAAGAATCAGTGATCCCAGAAAATTGGAAAGTGCTCTCATCAATTGCGCTGTTGTCATGGACCTTCAAGGGCTTGTAGTCGGCAGATATAACCAAAACATGGGAAATGAGTTTGTTGGGTTGTTGTGGTTGTACTGTCATCTCACACGTTTCACCAAACACCTTATGTGCCACATCCCTTATAGTTAACTTTTTTGCCATCAAAGCCGCTGCCCACTTTGGAATCCAAGATTCTTTGATGGTGATGAGGTGCACGTTCCCACCAACGATTATAAAAGAGAAGAGAGGGAACAAGGGTTCCACTGTGATATGGTGAAAGTCTCGAGTGTAAAAAAATGTATTGTCTTCTTCATCTATTTCTTCCTCTGCAGTCTCAAATGTTTCATTATCATCTTCAGACTCACTAGCCTCGCCTTCAAGCATGCCTCCACAATTACGGTGAATCTGGAAAGATAGGTCAATCTCTTTCTTCGTTTTCATGAATTCAAAGAGGACTTTCCACTGATGATAAGTGCATATTTGGTTGATAAAAAACTCTCATCCTACTCACATCGGCTCCAACAAGACTTTGGAAAAATCTCTGCCAACCAACAATTTTAACATGAATTTTAACATGTATTCCACCATCCCGTTGAGCCAAAACTTCAACCTTGTTGAATCCAAGCAATCCATAAAATCGGAGAGCCCATGGCCCCACTCCCCTATGGTTTGTATCACCAGTACCACTACCCTTTGTTTTAATCAGACCATGAAGAGCACCTCGAGATTTCACATACCTATGGGCCATTTTCTCCAACACAGTTCTACACCCACTTCGAGTCTTTGAACAAGTAGAAGTAAGAGATACATCAAAGGTGTCCCTTCCTCTATGAAAAGGATCTAACACACCCCTCAGCAGCAATACATCAAGCAAAAAATGAGCCAAAAAATTCTTACCCCTCAGATTTTCAGGCTGTTGCAGGTCAGCGGTGAGCTTGGCCCACATCTCGGACCCAGGGAAGGTGTCGCTGAAGAGGATTTTGAAACGTGAAGAGGATTGGCCTTCGACTGAGCCGGATTTGAGGGCGTTGTTTTGGTTGATGGGTGGGTTTCCTTCTTTGGGTACAACTCCATAGAATCTCCCGAATCATTGATGGGCTCTTCATCCTTTGTGCCCTTTTCGTCATCCATCCATATGAGATGGCTAGAATCAGATATTCCATTTTCTTCCTGCACTATCAATGGTTGTGAATCGTCGATTGAAGCTATAATTGCTTCCTTCTCTTCCACTAATTTTTTTTGAGTCGAAGTCTTCACTATTTGCGACATTTCCTCCAAGACACTCAACAATAGACTTAGATTCTTCTTCGTCCACATGGTATTCAACAACTATTGACCTTCATTTCCTAACCTTTAATCTCACTAATTTTTCCATAACATCGTACCGATTAGTAATATTGTTTTGCCTTACACCCAATGAAGCATCATATCTACCAAGTTGTTAAAGCTATTATTAAACCCCTAAAGACATATTCAATAGCGTCTACCCACCGTTGTAAGGCCTTTTGTTACTGCTCGAAAAATAGTTCGTCCTCCATGGATCGTCGGCTCTAGATACCAATTGTAATGGACCCAGAGGTAAAAACAGTAATATTGACAATAAAAGAGAATCAAGAACGAAAAAGATAAAGATAATGGCTACACTTTGGAGTATTCGAGGTCCCCAATTCCTCCCAAATGAGAATACAAGTTTCAACAATAATTTTCCAAATCCCTCCCTTGTGCCATTTCTGGCTTACATATGGACATAGCCCATGGCTAACATAACCAATGAAAATGCAACATAAGGAAAGTAAAAACAGAATGGTCATAACAGATTGCAACATAAGACGCAATTATTGATCTAAACAGCCAGCTGTAGATGACAAGTTGTTCAGCTCCCTTAACCATCTACCTCACTCATATGCACAAGAGTCCTCTAACATAGCTTGCTTCCAGAGTTGTTTAATTGGGATCATAATAGGCTGCGACGACGGCGGCGGCGGTGGCTGGGAAGCCGAGAGGAAGAGGAAATTGGGGGAGGGGGTGCTACGGCAGGAGGGGGAGGAGAGAGAGAGAGAGAAAAGGAAATGGGGGAAAAAGTTAGGGCTTTTTGGGATTTAATTCCAACCCTTCATCTAGGGTACCTAACCTAGATCCAACGGCGAGAAATAAAACACTGAAATAAACTGACTAAGATAAGAGGAATTAAAATAGACATACAATGGGATAATTTAAAACCCAACTTAATTTCTAAAAATATAATCTTTCATCATAAAATAAAATGATGAAGTTTGCTAAATAGTTTTAAGAAAATAACACCATCTAAATAAGTATAATTTTTAACATAAACTAAAATAATGAATATTACATAATACTCCTAAAGAACTAAAATCATTTAAATAAAACGATTTTCTAAAACTATATCATTTTCAGAGCTTCTGTGGCGCCCTCGACCCCCACGTGTTATTTGTGTGGAGTTCGTGACACCGGGATGATGACCACATGGATCACGCACCCCAACGACCAGTGCTCAAAGTGTGTACAACATACAATAAATGTACAACATAATATTCGCAGCGGAGAAAATAAAAGGTCTTTCTTTTTTAAGTACCAGAATTGTACAAAAAGCAGTAAAATAACTTTACAAGAATTTTACAGTCTTCCAACAGATAATTTAAAGAAAACAAATAACATAAGGGAAACAAATCCCAAAATGCTGAACAACATATCAGCAACTTAAGCTTCTAGCGGAGTCAGTCCTTCAGGTTCATAGTCGGGCTCTGCGTCAAACTCTATGGCACCATAAAACGGAACCGTAGGGTAAAACACCACTACGAGATTATGACATCTCAGCAAGTAATTAACCAAAACAACATCCAAGAGATTTAAAACACATTTATATAAACATGCGTCCCCATACGGACATAATAACAACCCACATTCAATTTCTCAAAAATACCATTTTTATACTTATACCAAAAATCCCTTTTTTGGTCCCAATCATATTTATTATGAAATTACGCATGCACCACGGCCTCCCATATGGACCGTCCGTACACCCTGGCTCTCTTCGTCACATCACGGGTAACGTCCGTGCATGAGACTTCGTAACGAGCGATGCCCAGTTCCGCACCCAGCGCTTACATGGCCAAGCATCCCCTAACCTCGCCAGCCAAAAGGTCACGGAATCGGTACGAGAGCATTACCGTCTCGTCCGTTCCCGTCGTCGCCCTGCGACACGTCACGTCAGTCTGTTACACTCCCGAGTGACCAGAGGAGCTCCACCGAGATAATGCCCCATCTCGGCTTGGGGTCGTGATACACACGCACCCACACCATTAACTACAACAGTCTCAATTCCAACAGATAACGTGACATCACAGCACAATTTATTATAAACGATAAATATGCATTACAACAGTTTATTGGAATAAATATTAAATATCTCATTTACAATAAAATAATCCTCCATTTACAATTATACAATTTCACAAATACACGCGTAATCCCAACCTCCAATCTGGCCCAAGGCCCAATTCCAACAAAACCAACAGATCAACAATTTACAAATGAACAACAGTGATAATGCCAATTTAAATAACTTGATTCACGATGGAAAATTACATACACACGAAGATGGGTATTTCTGAAAGATCACTCGAAAGGGCGTTGCTCAAGGTGGTGGCTCAACGGCGGCACACAGCAATTACCAACAATTCACCAAAATCCGTTTGAAATTATACAATTTTAGAACAAAACAGAGCTCGACAATGCTTCACAAGCTCACGTTTTCACCAAAAAATACAGAACAAGACACAAATCAACAAGATTAGAAGATGGCTAAGACAAGAGAGGAAGATGATGAACTCGGAAGGTTTTAATCGAAGAACCCGTGGCATATTTATAGGCCAAGTATGGAGGTGGGAGGAGCCGCGTGTTGCACGAGCGGAAGAAGAACAAAAAAGGCAGCAAGCCGTGCATGGCAGTGCGGGTTGATAGCAGACGAAAGATGGACACGGAGAAACCATGGAAGCTCGAGGTGGAAGGTGGTGGTGGCCGGGTGAAGCCATGGCTTGACAGCAAGGCTTCGGAGCCTCCATCGAATGACACGGAGAGGAAGAGGCAAGATGGAGGTGGCGGCTTGCGGCTGAATTGCGTGACAAAGGCCCGAATGGTGTCGACAGCAGCTGTGTGGAAGAAGGAAGAAGAAGAAGATTGTAGTAGAAACTAGAAGAAAGGAAGAAGAAGGAGCACGACGCAAGGGGGAAAGAGATGGAGCCCTAGCTCCTGGCCAAAACGGCGCCGTATTGATAAGTGGGAGCTGGGTTCTCACGGGCCGCACGGGCTGGGCCCTGCTGGGCTGGGCCCTGCTGGGCTGGGCCCTGCTGGGCTGGGCTTCGGCTCAATCACACATACACACAAGGCTGAGTTGGGCTTCGGGCTTCACACAACACTAAGCCCAAAAACAAACACTCACACACAGCCCACAATAAATAATCGCTACAATAAAATTACACAAAAAATACTAACACACATATATATATATATATATATATATATAAAATAATAATAAGGAAATTAAAAATCCAACATACCAAAATAATTAACAATAAAATAATACACTTAAAAATAACATAAATAAAATAACACAATAACATATTTAAATAAATAATTAAAAACCCATAAAAAAAATAGGGATCTCACATCCTCCCCCCCTTAAAAGAAATTTCGTCCTCGAAATTGCCAAGTTCCTTCATTTATTCTAATACAATACAAATTTTGAGAAGAAAACAAACATTCAAAACTACCCGAACAAGTAAGGGTAGAACTTTCTCATGTCTGCCTCTCTCTCCCACGAAAAATCTTGAACTAAAGGATCTCCCCAAGATACCATAACTAGATGTATCGTTTTGGATCTTAATTGTTGCTCCTTCCTGTCCAAGATCTGAGTTGGAACAACTTCATATGTGAGATCAGGCCGGAGTTGAATGCTCCCTGGATCAACGAAATGTGGCTCCTGCTGACCAAAGCTCTTCTTCAATGGCGACACGTGGAAAACATCATGAATCTTTCCAAAATATTCTGACAAGGCAATACGATAAGCAACAAGTCCAACCTTCTCCAGAATCTAAAAAGGGCCAACATATCTCGGACTAAGTTTCCCTTTCTTACCAAAACGCTTAACGCCTTTCATTGGAGAAACTTTGAGGTACACCCAATCACCTTTCTCAAATAATAGATCTATTCTCCTCGTGTCCGAATAGCTTTTCTGACGACTCTGTGCAGCTGCCATCTTGTCTCTTATAACTCGAACCTGATTCCTCATTTCTTGAATAATCTCTAGTCCAAGTAGGTTCCCTTCGCCAACATCATCCCAAAACAAAGGAGATCTGCACTTTCTCCCATAAAGAGCTTCATAAGGGGTCATTTGGATAGTCGCTTGAAAACTGTTATTATAAGCAAACTCTATAAGCGACAGATGATTTTCCCAACTTCCTTTAAAATCCAAAACACAAGCTCGCAACATATCCTCAAGGGTCTGAATAGTGCGTTTTGATTGGCCGTCAGTTTGAGGATGATAAGCACTGCTGAAATTCAACTTGGTGCCTAAAGCTGTCTGCAAACTTTTCCAAAAGTGAGACGTGAATCGTGGGTCCCTATCTGACACTATACTCTTGGGTATTCCATGAAGACGCACAATTTCCTTGACATATATCTGAGTCAAAGTTCCCAAAGTATCAGTGTTAGAAATAGGTAAGAATTGGGCGCTCTTAGTCAACCGATCAATAATAACCCAGATTGAATTCTTCCCACTAGGCGTCCTTGGTAGACCAATTACAAAATCCATTGCGATGTCGTCCCATTTCCACTCAAGAATAGGGAGTGGTTGAAGATAGCCAGCGGGTCTCTGATGCTCAGCTTTAACCTGCCGACAAGTTGTACATTTTGCAATAAACAAAGCAATGTCTCTTTTCATTCCCTCCCACCAAAAACTTTTCTTCAAGTCTCGGTACATTTTTGTACTTCCAGGATGAACTGAATAAGGCTCTGCATGGGCCTCAGCCAAGATTCTTTCTTTAAATTCTGAATCTATAGGAATCACCCTATGATTACAGAATAAAAGAATGTCATCTCTGCTTAGACTGAAATGCGCGGGTCCTTGTGACTTCTTGACTCTTTCTTTAATATCTAACAACTTAGAGTCATTTTCCTGCAGAATCTTCAACTCTCAAAATCAAGAACTCGGATATCATGAATTGAAGTCAACACCTCTTCCTGCTGTGAACTCGCAGCAAGAAGTCTCCTTATTCCAGAAAGGAGAGAGTCTAACCCTGATGACTCAGCCTCATCAACTGAAGAAGACTTCCGACTTAGTGCATCTGCAACCAGATTTGCTTTTCCTGGGTGGTACTTAATCTCACATTGATAATCACTGATGAACTCTAACCATCTCCTCTGTTTCATGTTAAGATTTTTCTGCGAGAAAAGATGTTTAAGGCTCTTATGATCAGTGTAAATTTCACAAGTCTCACCATATAAATAGTACAGCCAAATTTTGAGAGCGAAAACCACAACTGCTAACTCCAAGTCGTGCGTGGGATAATTCTTCTCATGATCCTTCAGTTGGCGGGATGCATACGCCACAACTCTTCCCTCCTGCATAAGAACACATCCCAAACCAAATTTGGAAGTATCACTAAAAACCACAAACGGCTTAAGAGGTTCTGGAATGCCAACACGGGCGCTATAGTTAACCTTTTCTTCAGCTCCTGAAAACTCTTCTCGCATTTGTCGGACCAAACAAACTCCACATTTTTCCTGGTAAGAGTAGTGAGAGGTCCAAACAATCGAGCAAAGCCTTCCACAAACCTGCGATAATAACCAGCAAGTCCCAAGAAACTTCAAATTTCGTGCACCGTTAAAGGACGTGGCCATGCCAATACAGCTTCGACCTTACTTGGATCAACTGCTACTCCATCACGGGATAACATGACCAAGAGATTTAATCTCCTCCAACCAAAATTCACACTTATTCAGATTTGCAAAGAGTTGATGATCTCTTAACTTAACCAAAACCGATCGAAGATGACTGGCGTGCTCTTCCGGTTCTCGAGAATAAACCAAAAATCATCAATAAAAACTATCACAAAGGAATCTAGATAGGGTCGGAATACTCTATTCATCATATCCATAAATGCTGCAAGGGCATTTGCTAATCCAAACAGCATCACTTTAAACTCATAATGCCAATACCTAGACCTAAAGGCAGTCTTAGGTATATCCCGATCCTTTATCCTTAATTGATAGTATCCCGATTTTAAGTCAATTTTTGAAAAAGTAGTAGCACCTTGAAGTTGATCGAATAAATCATTAATCCGAGGTAGGGGTACTTATTCTTAATGGTTACCTTATTGAGTTCTCGGTAATCTATACACATTATAAGGGTACCATCCTTCTTTTTAACAAATAACACTGGTGCTCCCCAAGGTGAAAAACTAGGCTGAATAAACCCCTTATCTACCAATTCCTGTACTTGACTCTTCAGCTCTTTTAACTCTACTGGCGCCATTCGGTATGAGGCCTTATGAACTGGTGCCGCACTAGATTCTAGATCGATGGCGAACTCCAAATCACGAACAGGTGGCAAGCCGGGCAAATCATCCACAAATACATCAGAGAATTCCTTCACAATCGGAATATCTGCTACAGATTTCTTTTCCGAAAGTGCAGACACCACATGAACCAAAAAGGCATTCGCCCCATTAGCTAAGTCCCTGCTTGCTTGAATGGTAGATATAACTGCAGGTTTTGATTTTACCTTACTTCCTGCAAACTCTAAATACTTTTCCCCAGGTAGTTGGAAACTAACAATCCGACTACGACAATTAATGCTGGCAAAATACTGATATAACCAATCCATTCCCAAAATAATGTCAAACTCAAGTAATTTAAACATTATCAAATTTGCCTTGAGAGTCATTCCACTAATAACCAAAGGAAAACCTAGGGAAACCTTTGAACACCACATAGTCTCTCCATTTGGTAACTTCACTACCAAAAACTGTGATAAAGGTTTAAAGACCAGGTTGCACATCCGTGCAAACGTGGTAGAAGTGAACGACTGAGATGCTCTTGAGTCAAACAAAGTGCAAGCATAATAATCATACAGTCGAACTCTACCTAAAAAGATTTAAAACTACCAATTAAATCTCACAAAACAAAACACCCAGTAAAGTAACTTCAAATGATTGGATAAAAATCTATACCTGTGATGACTTCAGCATTTTGGGTTTCCTGAGCTTCATCATCTATCTCACCAGGTGTCACTGCGTAGACCCTAGCTTGAACAGTTGGTCTTGGGGTAGTCCTCCGACCATGGTAACCGCCTCGGTTCACCTGCACCATGGTAGGGCAGCTGCGAGCAAGATGTCCCGTTTGCCCGCATCTGAAACACTGAATCCCAGACATGTGGCACTCGCCGACATGCGACCTATTGCATTTGTCACATACTGGCGCTCGACCCCGCATTCGTACTCCGGTGGCCATCTGCGGTCGGGTCCCAGTCTTGGAAATAAACTTAGGTGCAGACCCTGAACTACTTCCTTCCCCTAAAACTCTTCTCTTTTGCCCAATTGGAGCAGCAACAGAATCAATAAACTCCCGCTCTGCAATCAAAGCAACCTCTACTAATTGCTGAAAAGTAGAAATTTGCAAACAAGCAACCTGTCTACGGATCTCTCGCCGTAGACCCTCCTGAAATCACTCGATCCGCATCTCCTCCGTAGCAATCAAATGTGTAGCAAACTTTTCGAATTCTATAAACTTCCGGGCATACTGCTCAACCGTCATCTTCCCTTGCACTAAATTGTTAAACTCTCGTGCCTTTTGTTTCCTCATAGTGTTCGGGAAGAAACGATTATTGAATTCCTTTTTAAACCGCGGCCAAGATACCGCTGCAATTGATCCTAACTCCATTTCCATAAGCTCCCGCTTGGTCCCCACCAAGCAGTCGCGTCACCTTGCAACAGGTAACTTGCGTATAACACCTTCTGAGTTTCAGTACACCCATAGTCTCAAATGTCTTTTCGAGATCACTAATCCACCTTCCAGCACGAAGTGGATCCTCCTGTCCAGAAAAAGCAGGGGTCCTATGAGCTAAAAAGCATTCGTACGGACAACGGTTCTGTTGCTCCCTTTGCGGTGGATAATTCTGTTGAAGAAATTATGTCATACGGGTTAAAGCTCTAGCCATGGCGAGATTCCCATCAGTACGAGACAAGTCGTTCTCAGGTTCCGGATGTGGCATTCCTGATTGGTCCATCTTTCTAATAAAACGAATCTTTTAAAACTCGATATTTTTAAATTACAATAAAATTTTCTGGTACTGTACCTAGGTATTTATACGGTTTTACCCAGAGCCAGACTGCTCTGATACCACCTGTGGCGCCCTCGACCCCCACGTGTTATTTGTGTGGAGTTCGTGACACCGGGATGATGACCATACGGATCACGCACCCCAACGACCAGTGCTCAAAGTGTGTACAACATACAAAAAATGTACAACATAATATTCGCAGCGGAGAAAATAAAAGGTCTTTGTTTATTAAGTATCAGAATTGTACAAAAAGCAGTAAAATAACTTTACAAGAATTTTACAGTCTTCCAACAGATAATTTAAAGAAAACAAATAACATAAGGGAAACAAATCCCAAAATGTTGAACAACATATCAGCAACTTAAGCTTCTGGCAGAGTCGGTCCTTCAGGTTCATACTCGAGCTCTGCGTCAAACTCTACGGCACCATAAAACGGAACCGTAGGATAAAACACCACTATGAGATTATGACATCTCAGCAAGTAATTAACCAAAACAACATCCAAGAGATTTAAAACACATTTATATAAACACACGTCCCTATACGGACAGAATAACAACCCACATTCAATTTTCCAAAAATATCATTTTTATACTTACACCAAAAATCCCTTTTTTGGTCCCAATCATATTTATTATGAAATTACGCATGCACTACGGTCTCCCCTATGGACCGTCCGCACACCCTGGCTCTCTTCGTCACATCACGGGTAACATCCGTGCATGAGACTTCGTAACGAGCGATGCCCAGTTCCGCGCCTAGCGCGTACATGGCCAAGCATCCCCTAACCTCGCCAGCCAAAAGGTCACGAAATCGGTACGAGAGTATTACCGTCTCGTCCATTCCCGTCGTCGCCCTGCGACAACTCAGGGGACGTCACGTCAGTCTGTTACGCTCCCGAGTGACCAGAGGAGCTGTACCGAGATAATGCCCCATCTCGGCTTGGGGTCGTGATACACACGCACCCACACCATTAAACAATAGTCTCAATTCCAACAGATAATGTGACATCACATCACAATTTATTATAAACGATAAATATGCATTACAACAGTTTATTGGAATAAATATTAAATATCTCATTTACAATAAAATAATCCTCCATTTACAATTATACAATTTCACAAATACATGCGTAATCCCAACCTCCAATCCGGCCCAAGGCCCAATTCCAACAAAACCAACAGATCAACAATTTACAAATGAACAACAGTGATAATGCCAATTTAAATAACTTGATTCACGATGGAAAATTACATATACACGAAGATGGGTATTTCTGAAAGATCACTCGAAAGGGCGTTGCTCAAGGTGGCGGCTCAACGGTGGCACACAGCAATTACCAACAATTCACCAAAAACCGTTTGAAATTACACAATTTTAGAACAAAACAGAGCTCGACAATGCTTCACAAGCTCACGGTTTCACCAAAAAATACAGAACAAGACACAAATCAACAAGAAAAGAAGATGGCTAAGAGAAGAGAGGAAGATGATGAACTCGGAAGGTTTTAATCGAAGAACCCGTGGCCTATTTATAGGCCAAGTATGGTGGTGGGAGGAGCCGTGTGTCGCACGGGCGGAAGAAGAACAAAAACGGCAGCAAGCCGTGCATGGCAGTGCGGATTGACGCAGACGGAAGATGGACATGGAGAAACCATGGAAGCTCGAGGTGGAAGGTGGTGGTGGCCGTGTGAAGCCATGGCTTGACAACAAGGCTTCGGAGCCTCCATCGAACGACACGGAGAGGAAGAGGCAAGATGAAGGTGGCGGCTTGCGGCTGAATTGCGTGACAAAGGCCCGAATGGCATCGGCAGCAGCTGCGTGGAAGAAGGAAGAAGAAGAAAATTGCAGAAGAAACTAGAAGAAAGGAAGAAGAAGGAGCACGGCGCAAGGGGGAAAGAGATGGAGCCCTAGCTCCTGACCAAAACGGCGCCGTATTGATAAGTGGGAGCTGGGTTCTCACGGGCCGCACGGGCTGGGCCCTGCTGGGCTGGACTTTAGCTCAATCACACACACACACACAAGGCTGAGTTGGGCTTCGGGCTTCACACAACACTAAGCCCAAAAACAAACACTCATACACAGCCCACAATAAATAATCACTACAATAAAATTACACAAAAAATACTAACACACACACACATATATATATATATATATATATAAAAAATAATAATAAGGAAATTAAAAATCCAACATACCAAGATAATTAACAATAAAATAATACACTTAAAAATAACATAAATAAAATAACACAATAACATATTTAAATAAATAATTAAAAACCTATAAAAGAATTGGGATCTCACAGCTTCACAATATAAAAAGGCTTACTTGAAAGTTAGGCTTGGTCCAATAACACTAAAAATACCCCATTTAAAATAATTTTGGACATTTAAAATATTTCGAAGACTTTAAAATACTGGGCTCCATTTAAAAATCATCTGCAATATGTAAAACAACGATTCGGGATTTAAAACGCAATGGCGAGACTTGTGACCAATCAAGAGAAAAATGAGCGGTTGGTCACAACGGTCCTCTTGCCAACTCAAATATCAAAAAATGTTCTTATTCTCAAATAGCTCAACTCCTAATTAATTAGGATTAAGGCTACTAAGGTCAAGGCCTAAGGAGTTTTTTAGGTGGGGTGTTACATGAATAGTGATCTTAACTCAACCTAATAACTTAACCAATGTTGAATTGGGAACCCTAGGGGCGTGTGGTTGGGGCTTGGGTAAGATGGAAACCAATAGTATGGTGTATGTGGGTTCCATTTGGAAGAGTGAAAAAAAATAAAAAACTTGGGCTTCTTGCGTTGGGCTTTTTATTGGGTTATATGAACAAGCCTTGGTTGTGGGCTTATCCATGGGTCTTACGTCCACATTTAATGGGCCTATCCTTGGCCTCAATAGCCCATTTGGTTGGGTCCTAGCTTTGGGTCTTTTCTAGATTGGGCCCTTGAATCTTATTAAGTTGGGCCCAATAGTCTAATATCCACTAAGTTGGGCCTAAAGTCTTATGTCCATCATGTAAGGCCTAGAGTCTAATATCTTCCAAGTTGGGCCTAAGGCTTTTAATGTCTATCATTTCTGTTTATTTTTAAGAAGAGGACGGTACCCTAAGTTTATTGATTGCCCTCACTTGTGGCGGAGGAAAACCGTGGTTACAAAACCTAACTCCTGGGGGTTACAAATATAACAAAAAAACCCAAACCCAGGCGTAAAAAAACTAAACATCTTTAAACCTCAATACAATCTAGTCTAGAAAAAACATTGCAAAGAAATAAAAACATAAACAACCTACAAAACAAAGTTAGTACACACAAACAAACAATTGAAACCAAAAGTGAAGCAAAAATGTAAAAAGGCTAAAAACGAATACATGGTAAACCCAATTTGTTGAGCCGAATAATATCCTTCAATAGTCGTGGTAAATCCCGATCTTTCTCATAACAAATATTATTCCCATTTTCACCTTGAAGGGCCAAAAAATCTGCAGCTTGATTACCCTCACAAAATTGATGTAAAACAAAAACATTAAGCCCCTCAAGATCTTTTAGCATATCCTTCCAAAAATCCCATAAATACCAAACAATACACTTACCACTGTGGAGCCAATCCGCGGCCAACTTGGAATCACTCTCGATAATAATGTTTACAAAGTTTAGCTTTTTACAAAGAGCAATACCTTCTCTAACTGCCCAATTTCAGCTTCATTATTGGTACCAAGCCCAAAATACACCCAAAAAGCCCCCTTAAGTCTCCCCGTCTCATCCTGAATCACACCACCTCCACCACTACTCCCCTGATTACCATGACAAGCAAACCAAGATGAAACACGAGCCCACCAAGTGAAAGTTTGCATGCAAGAAACGCCGAAAGCCACACTAGCAAACTCCCAAACTTGTTTGGCTAGATCCCTAGAACAAAGCACATGGTCTAAAGTTTCACATTGTTTTCTCTTGCAACAATCACAACTAGATGATAAAGAAATCCCCCTGCGTTGCACTCGGTCATCAACGACAAGGCATTTAAATCTCGCTTTCCAAGAACAATTAGATATCTTCTTAGGAATACTATTGTGCCATATCCAACCTATCCAAGGAACCGACTCACCTTTAATCTGAATGATCTCCCAAGCACTAGAAGAAAAAAAAATACCATTAGTTTTAGGCTTCCAAATAAAAATATCCCCCCCCTTACCAGCCACAATATTGGAAGCAATGTGAGCTGCCATGTTCTCCCCAACCAAGTTAGCCAACATGTCAAAATCCCAATTATTATTCAGCTAATAATCTTAAATTTTAAGATCTTGATTATGGACCATATCCACCATATCCGAGAGGGACCCTGAAGCTAACCAGCGATCACACCAAAAAGAAGAATTTCCACCTCAAACCAACACTTTAGCATTCTCACAAACCTCAGGTAAAACAGAAATCATAGCCCTCCGGAAATTAGATCCCTTTGGACTAGCAGTAGACACATGTTTCGCTTAATATACTTAGCACGAAAAAGGACGTCCATAAATTATTCACCGATAGGGGGCGCCAAGCCATTTTCATATGAAGCGCACATTGGACCTCTTTTAAATCTCTAATGCCCATACCTCCCTCACTAGTGGGTTTGCAAATCTTACACCAAGCTCTCCATTTAGATCTAGGCAAACCATCAACATTACCCCAAAAGAAATTCGAAAATATGGAATTAATTTCCTGAATAGTAACCAATGGGACATTCATCACAGCAAGAATATGGATAGATATAGAAGATAACACATGGCGCAATAATATAAGATGCCCCCCTGTGAGAGTAATTTGAACTTCCAACTAGCCACTTTCTTCCGAATTTTTTCCACAAGAGGTTCAAGAATTCTAGTCGTAACTCTCCCAGAAACCAAAGGCACCCCCAAATAAGTTATAGGAAACTGACCAACCTTAAAACCCATAACTCTCACCAGGCTATGCACCTTAGAAACATTAATCAACTTTGAAGGAAAGAAAGCTGATTTTTATTTGCTCATTAATTGACCCGACCATTTCTTATAAATCCCCAAAGTATCCATAAGCCTTTTCACCGATCTCTTACTACCATTGACGAAGACCAACAGGTCATCAACATATAATAAATGAGAAATAAGAGGAGCTCCCATAGGATGGTAAAAACGTTTAATATGACCCTCATCAAAATTTTTCCGCAAAAGCCTAGTCAACATCTCCTCCATTAAAATAAACAAATAAGGAGACAAAAGATCTCCCTGACGCAAATCATGAGAAGGTTTGAAAAAACCTTTATAAGTCTCATGCATCATCATTGAAAACCAAGGTGATTGAATACATTCCCCCACCAATCTATCCTTAGCCCATCTCATCTTAGTAAACTAGTGCCCTTAATAAACCACTCTTGGGCTTCTCTAAATCCATCTAATATTTAACCCAATTGCCTATCCCATCAATATGCCATTTATCATTCTTCCATTTGGCCTCATGGCATTTATCCTCAAAATTAATAAAGCTTTAATAATTCTAACCAATCCAAAGGTGCCAGCTCTTATGCCAATTCAAGCTTTAAAATTTTCTTTTCTCCAAAAAAATAAAATCACAACTTCTACTAGCTAGGATTATTGGTGCCTTACACCATACTTTGAGAGACCTTCTTAACTTCTTTGATCTTGAGGTATACATAGGCTTAAAGGAAGGGACCCTCATATGAGATGATTGCAATGCATGTGCTACTCGATCAGTAAAGGATATATCAATGGGCCAAAATGCCCAAATCTATGAAGATGAGTTACTTGTGGAAAAAAAATCAATCTCCATTCTATATTGGTTACTCACCTATCCAAATTAACCTTTCTCTTATATTGACCATGCCCTGCTTGTCACCACTCTATTTATATTTGCATACAATTAAAACCCAAATCAATGAACCCATGAAGGGCTTCAGATTCCCAACTAAAGAAGATTCAAAAGATTTATCCCTACATTCATCAGCTGGTTCAGCTAAAGAGTTGAAATTCCCTATAAACACACCAAGTCTCGGAAAGAAGGCATTAAAAATGTTGCTAAACGAACTCCAAAAAGCCTCTTATCATGACTAAATTAGTTGGCTCATATACACAATTCAAGATCCATGATTGATTATTAGGCTCCAAATAACTTAAAAAAAAGATTTATATATCATTACTAAAATCAAAATAAGCTCCATGTCAAGATCTTATTTTCATACAAATACAAGTGCCCATTTCAAACCTACCAAAGGGTTCTCTACACTATATTTTATATATCAAGCCTGCGTGTTGCACCTTCTTCACTACATTTTCCATTTTGTTTAAGAAAGAAGAAGAAGACAATTTGGTAGGCATTTTCTTACAAGAGCCCATAGCAATCTTATTCATGTCATGAGTGGTCTTATTGTTGTTGCGAAGGTAGATTATGACTCGCTTCCTCTGCCTCAATTGGAATATTGCCAAATAACGTTCTATTACAAATTACCACTATTCTTCCCAAGGCTAGTCAGCCAATTCTTCCCTTGAAAAATCTATTATAAACTTGTTTATCAACAAACTCAATACACTATTGATGTACAAGTCTGATATATAAGTGAGCATAAAAAAGAACTTGTATTTTTCTAACTATAATAGGCCTTATAATAAATGATGTATATACCCACCGTCTTGTAAGTAACAAAACTCTATTTTCTCATCTTATTGCCTAAGAAGGCATTTTCTAAACCTTTAAACTCCATTTCACTTAGGCCAGCCTCAATGGTCTTAGAAACATGAGCCTGTCTATTGGGATTTGGTAGAGTTACCTTTCAATCATCATCATATAATTTGCCTCATGTAAGCTAATAGCTCACCATCTATTGCAAGAACATTTTAGGATATCTACTTAACGATTACCTAGCTAATGAAATATTTCCTTTTGTTCAACATTATTTAATGAAGGTCACTATATTGAGTCATGAAACATCCTTTCTTGTTGGCACAAATGTGAAGATCGTGCTGAACCAAGGGAAGAGATCCATCCCCTCTCGCGGGGCAAAATATTGGCAATAAGAAGGCAGTTGGGCGGACAACATGCAACAGGTCAAGGAGTAAGGTGAGCAGCATGTTGTAGAGAGCGTGGCAGATGGGGGACAACACAAGGTGACGAAGGATAGTTCACCTGACATCGGGCGAGCAAATGATGTGCTGACTGTACAAAGGTGGGGACAAGCTCAATGCAAAGATGGGAGCTCTCTGAAATAACACAGAGGTGATCAGAGGGAGATCTGTGTAGTACTTAGAGGCCCAAATTCCACTAGAGATGTCATATATGGAGTAAGCCTGGAGAAGACAGACTATGGACCTGCATGCCATATCGTATGATCTAAGATGTATGGTCTAGCGCTATGGCGCCCCAACCCCCACTTGGGATTTGACGGAAACTGAAATGCCGGAATATGCAACATAAGGTTACCTAGCCCTCCTTCATGACAGATAAGATGTAATGCACCTAATGATAACTAGCAATATGCAGTATATCATAGCGGAAAGTCAACTTAAGTCAATTAATGGAACAATAGTCATGGTATCGAAGAACATAAAAATCCCAATTTCATATTTCATAGAAGTCATCAAAAGTATTTAAGTTTCCAAAAGAGACTCCCAAAACTTGGGACTAAAACATCCAAGTTAAATCAAGAGTCATTTTCCAAAAGTGGTCCCCTAATATAGATCTTTATCTTGAGTGAGAATCGGGCTTCACTCATTTCTCTAAAGCCCGGTCTTTGTCCCGATTATGGTTTCTTTTAAACTTCTCAACGTCCTGGAGTATTTCAGTAATTGCTCAATCAATAGACTCAAGATGGTCCAAAATAGAAGGCTCAGTCGGGCCTATGACCATTTTAGGCACGATCCTTTCCGGAGGAGGTGCAATTCTCTTGCGCTTTTTCATTAGTGCCCTCTTGGGTTCCTGTCATGACTTCTATCATTCCAAGTAGGAGAATGATAGTGGGAAAATACAACAGTGAGATTTCGAAAAATCTCAGTAAGTAAACAAATAACATGTAACAGATTTCGTAAGCATATAAAAGCAAACTTAACAATGAATGTATGGACATGAGACTTTACTTTTGCATTTAACTTTTCAAAAATACATCGTATAAAACATGACTTTCATAACCTTTTCATTCATAAAACATTATTTCTTCATTTCATTCTTGTTCTTGTTCTTTAATACTTGTGAGCTCATAACATAAATTTGAACTTGAGGCCTTTCTTGTCTTATAACATATAATTGGATACCTCACAGCTCCCCTATGTACCGTGTGTTCCCCGCTAGTTACCGCATCAACTGTTGGCCACTTTGACCAAGGTGACTACGTCTTACTTATAACTTTCATGTCACGGCAGCTCGCTTCGGCTTCACCGTAGTGCACCCACTAGCTTTAGGTGCGATCCCACTCCAGTATCCTTTTCTTTTAGGAATGATTTGAGATCCGTCGACTGTACATCGTCGACTCAAGGGTTATCCCTCCATTTTCAACACTCCTGAGAGGATAGAGGAGTTCCATTAGGACATTCCCCCTTCCCAGCATTTGGGGTTGTGATAAAAACCTTTTAACAAAAAGACTCTTTTCCTTTTCAAAAGATTTTCACAATCCCAATGCATGTGACATGACAATGCAAACTTAGACTTTGATGAGAGACATGCAATGCCGAATACTCCATCATGATCATATGACATTCAAACATGCAATTCCAATACATTTTGTGTTACGGCTTGAAAATATTAGAACATGCGAACATGTTATTTTATAACAAATCGAAGGCATTGAACATTAACCAAAAGACAAACATTCAATACTTTCCATATAAGGACCGAAACATACAAACCCTAGAACATCTAAAAATCATTCTTAGCTCATTAAACTTCCACCACAAAAAGATCATACTTCATATATGGCAATAGCCGAGACCTTTAAGCTTGAAACAATCATTCCAATCAAAATTTCATGAACTTAGAATCTTCTAATGTATTATACAAACATTAACAAGAATATTCATGGGTGGATGAAACATACTAGTGGTTATAGATAAACATTTTCTTGAGCTTAGTCCTATACAAGATTTGGTCAAGCATCAATCATCCACATACTAATACACATTATGCAATCCAAACCCTAGATAGCTTCCTAATCCATTTTCATAACATGAATGCATATTCCATAGGCATTCTATTTATACATTAGATCATCATGCCAAGAAGAGATAATATCATACGAAAGAAACATCAATATCATGAACAACCACATAAACTAAGCAACCAACAAGTTCACAAGACATATACATAGAATATCCAAGTACAAGTTAGAAGTGTACTTACAAAGATCCAAATATATATAGCAAGAAAGCTGAAAAATTACATATAATACTTGTTAGGTTCATCATTCAAGAAAAACCCTAACCCGTGTGATTAAGTGTTGTGCTCTTGACATCATTTTCCCAAGAAAAGACTCCAAACATTCGGACCATCCTCCCTTGAGTTCGAAACTTAACTTCAACAAAAACCCTAGCTCATGGAAACACTAGAGTTGTGGCCCTTTTTCCTCAAAACATCATGCTTATGACCTTTAAAGCAAGTAGGATTAAATCCACCTCTCTTGAAGAAAACCCTAATCTAGCCGTGTGTGTGAAAATGTAGGTTCATTTGAAAAACCCTTCAAAACATGAGCTAACTCTTTCTGGCTCAAACGTGTGTGTGTGAGCAATGAGTTCTTGATGAACTTTGTTAGAAACCGAAACTGCACTCCCTTGAAGCCGTGTGTGTGTGTGTCTCTGTATAACAAAAGAAAAGTTGGCTTCATACCTTCTAGACTCTCCTTTTGGAAGTATCTTCTCACTTTGCTTTTTCTCAAAATGATGTTTGGGTAGGAATAAAGTATTGTGGAGAGTGTTTGGATAGAGAGAAAGTGATAGAAAGTTGGAGAGAATGGTGATGGTTGAATACCTCAAGAGCAATGCACAAAGTGACTAAAGGTCCTAGGGTTTTTGGCTCCTTCCCTTTTTATAGACACACAAAAGCTTCTTGCATGAGCCAAGCTCACTTGCATGGTTGCCAAGTGGCGTCTCACCCTATGGCTTCTTCCTATCTCATCATTTGATTGTGTTGGAAACACAATAGGATTTTCTTTTGGACAAGTGGCGCCTCCATCCTAAAATACTGAAACCTCCTTCCTCTTTTGCCCTTTATTTCATGTCTTGGTTCAATGTATCTTGTGGCTATATGGTCTTTGTCAAGCTAGAGATCTTCCTCAATCTCCCACGTGTGCATGAGTGCCAAGTGGCATGTGAGGAGTATGTGTGTGTGCATGGGTTGCCGAAATCCCCTTTGTTCTCCCAAGAAAATCTTCTTTCACCATACTTTTGGACAAGCATATGATTGGTCCAATTTTGTACAAAAAACCTTGCCCTAGCCGTCCACCTCAAGGTGTTCTTCCCAATCTTGATTTTGTCATTTCCCAAGACAACTTTTTACCTATCTTTTTTCATGTATGACACATGGCAAAAACCAAGACCTCTTTTCTCCATGGTTGTCGTGCATGGCCTCTTGGCCTTCCCTAAACTCCACTTTTCCATAACCTGATCATTTCCTTCTAGAATCTCTTTCCCATAGTGACAAGTGTCACAAAGCTTCTTCCTACAAGCAAAACCTCCATGCATGCATGACACATGGCAAGAAAAATGATTGATCTCCTATGGTAGGCGTGTAAGCCAAACCCTAGATCCTTCTCACCTCCCTTCCCTTATTTACATCTAGTTTCATCAAGTCCTATACATAGCTCCATTGGATGACAAATGGCATACATGATCTTAGGTTGGGCGTGAGCCCTAGTTCCATTGGGCTTAAAAATCCTAAAATCTTATAAAGGATGAAACTCTCATTGGCTTATGATAAAAAAATTACACAAAATCCTAGAAAATCTTGGTCGTCACATCCTCCCCCTTTAGAAAAAGATTTCGCCCTCTAAATCGGCACCATAGTCTCACTAAAATTTGCTAGGGGAAATTAATCAATCTTCCTTATTACCTCTTGCACTGGCGGCTGTAGATTCTTCAGATGAAGATGGTTGTGGCACTTTGCCTTCTTTGATTGTCACCGAATCTTCTGAGAAATAGAATATCATGTCCAAGTCATAATCATAGTACATATTCACTCGCATTTCATTCAACCTATGCTCAATCTCAAGCTCAGTGTCTTCAATAGGTTGTCCCTCTTCACTATAACGGATACGGTCAACCAACGTATATGAGGTTTCAAAAGGCTCATATCTCAAAGCGTGAGCTTCTGCATCACGATTGGATTCTGCTTCAGGGTTAAGTCTGAGAAGACATAACCTATTAGCATCTCTCCATACCAACGGATCATGTGGGGGTTGACGCTCTTCATGTGATAGAGCTTTCCTTAGAATGATATTGTTTTGAAAATCTGCGTCCAATACATGAGTGCGATGATGTACAAATCTTTCCATTTGCTGCCAATGAGCTCTCATCATTTGATCTCTCCTTGTTTGTCGATTCCAATGACTACGTTCACATCTTGTTCTAATCTGTGCTACTGAAGATATAGACATGCAAGGGGTATTCCTATTACGAGCCATGCCCTGTGCACGGGTATGGTAGGTACACATATCATTACAAAAATTCACAAATAATATAGAGATAGTCACACAAGAACATAAGATACAATCATTCACTTGTTCATACATAAGATTCATGAATACACAAGTTCTAAGTTACAAACAAATGAGGATATTTAGTCCTCATCGAATCCTCTCTTTCCCACGTTGCTTCCTGAAAAACTAGATTATTCCAAAGAACTTTTACTAATGACACCTTTCGGTTTCTTAATTCTTGTTCTTTGCTATCCACGATCTGAACGGGCCATTCCTCATAAGACAAATTCTGCTGAAGTCGTATGCTATTGGCTTCCATCACTACAGGCTGTCTTTCACCAAAGCTCTTCTTTAAGGACGATACATGAAAGACATTGATGTTCAAAGCTCTCAACTGGTAGATCCAAACGATATGCAACTGCACCAACTCTTTCCATAACTTCGAATGGTCCTACATACCTGGGACTCAATTTTCCTTTCTTTCAGAACCGTACGACTCCTTTCATAGGTGATACCTTGATGTACACCTAGTCTCCCACATCAAACTCTAAGTTTCTTCATCTCTTGTCGGCATAACTCTTTTCACGACTTTGAGCTGCTTTCATCCTTTCCCAGATCAATTCTACTTGCTTCCATACATCCTACAAGTATTCTGGTCCAAGCAACTTTCTTTCACCTACTTCATCCAATACAATAGAGATCTGCACTTTCTCCCATATAATGCTTCGTAAGGTGCCATTTGTATTGTAGCCTGAAAGCCATTATTGTACGCAAATTCTATCAGTGGCAAATGGCTTTCCTAGTCACCACTCAACTCCATTACGCAAGCACGTAGCATATCTTCCAATGTCTGAATAGTTCGCTCCATCTGTCCGTTTGTCTACAGATGATAGGTACTACTAAACTTTAGATTTGTGCCCAACATTTTCTGTAAACTTTGCCAAAAACGAGAAGTGAACCATCTGTCTCTGTCAGATACTATAGACATAGGTACTCCCTGAAGTCTGACTATTTCCTTAACATAGACTCGCGAGAGCTTGTCCAATGAATCGGTGTTAGCAATTGGTAGGAAATGTGCACTTTTGGTCAATCGATCCACTATGACCCAAATTGAATTCTTTCTTGATGATGTCCCTGGCAAACCTACCATGAAATCCATAGACACATCCCCCCATTTCCATTCTAGGATCGGTAATGGTTGTAACTCTCCAGCTGGCCTCTGATGCTCAACCTTTACCAACTAGCAAATTGAACATTTCGTAACAAAGTTAGCCACATCTCTTTTTATTCCATCCCACCAAAATTGTCCCTTCAAGTCTTGGTACATTTTGGTGCTACCAGGATAAGCAGTATATGGTGTACAATGGGCCTCCTTCAGAATCCTTTCCTTTAATTCAGGAACATTAGGAATCACTTTCCTCTCCTTATAACGTAACATCCCATCCTTGCCAATCGAAAAGTATTGCAGTCCTTCGGATTTCAGAATTTTCTGCCGAAGTTTCTCCAGCTTATCATCCTTACTTTGTCCTTCGATGATTTCCTTATAAGTCAATAGCATGATCTCCTGCACCACTGTTAACCTGACATCTCTTGGCGGCTTTCCTATTAGTAGTTCCCTCATTTCCGCCAGAAGTGATTGCATGTTGACCTGGGTCTTGCGACTAAGGGCATCTGCTACCACGTTAGCCTTTTTGGGGTGATACTTGATCTCACATTGATAATCGCTGATCATTTCTACCCATCTCCTTTGTCTCATGTTTAGGTTCTTCTGACTAAACATATACTTGAGACTTTTATGGTCAGTGTATACCTTACACTTTTCTCCATAAAGATAATGTCTCCAGATCTTCAATGCAAAAACTACCGCAACAAGATCCAAATCATGAGTAGGATAATTTCGCTCATGGTCCTTAAGTTGTAGCGAACCATAAGTAATGACTCGCTCTTCTTTCATCAGAATGCACCCTAATCCCATCTTAGAGGCATCATTATAAACCACATATGGCTTATGAGGCTCAGGCAAAGCCAACACAAGTGCCGTGGTTAATCTTCTCTTGAATTCATGGAAACTCCTTTCACAATTGTTGCTCCAGATGAACTTGGCATTCTTCTTTGTCAATGTCGTTAAAGGACCAGACAATTTAGAAAATCCTTCTACGATTCTTCTATAATATCTTGTCAAACCCAGAAAACTCCGTATCTCGTGGGTATTGGTTGGTTTCTATCACTCCATCACTGCTTCTATCTTTGTAGGGTCTACTGCCACACCTTCACTTGAAATGACATGTCACATAAATTTCACCTCTTTAAGCCAAAACTCACACTTACTGAGTTTAGCGTAAAGCTGATGTTCTTGCAGGGTCTTCAATACTATCCTCAAGTGCTCCTTATGCTCTTCATTGTTTCGGGAATAAATCAAGATGTTGTCAATGAACACTACCACACCCTAAGACTGACCAAGAAGATTGTGTCCGGTTGGTTTTTTCAGTCCGGTCCAGTCTGGTCGATTTTTTCTGGTTTGGTCCTCTTACAGCCTTGGATGATATAGCTATGGATTTTGTGGTCAGGTTACTACTCCTAGCAGTAAGAATGCGATTTGAGTGATCATAGATAGACTAACCAAAAGTGCCCATTTTCTTCTGGTCACTACCATAGACACTCTAGGAAAGTTGACCCAATTGTATGCTAAGGAATAGTTAGGCTTCACGGTGTGCCTAAAACCATAGTGTCAGATTAGGACCCACGATTTACTTCCCATTTCTAGAAAAGTTTGCACGTGGCGATGGGCACCAAGTTAAGGTTTAGTAGTGCATACCATCTATAACAACCCACTAGAAATTCAGTGGTGGAATTTCTATTGCTTTAGGAACCTCGTGAAAACCCCATAAGTTTTCACGAATCGATCAATCGCATACGTTTTAGTCTATCAACATAGTCAGTGTTATCACTCATTATGGTGCTAGAAGTGCAATTCTAATTATTTGAGGTAGTTATAAGTGTTAGAATGCATTATGGTCTACGCCATTAGAGTCAGTTGATTATTTAGGATTTTATGGCGCAATAAGTCAATTTTCATATTTTCAAACGAAACGCCTGTTCGAAACTATGAAATTACTTTAAGGGTACTTCAGGGTTGAATTTTGATAAACAATTTTCACGATAGGTTAATATTAATATTTAGAATTTTTTAGTGCTAAGTTTATTATTCACTTTTATATAGTGAATAGTAACCTCAGTAAGCGCACCAAGTGCAGTGTTTTCAAAATCACAATGTGAAATGTCCAAATTAGATTAGAGAAGTTTTATTTGGATACTTTGCAAGATCTTAGCCACTAATAGTGAATATTATTAGACACTTGGCACCATGAGGAATGTTTGATGGATTTGAAGGAATCAAGGTGTGAGATAATGCCACCTAAACAAAAATCCTATTCCATTCGACCAATCAAATTGTGCCAAACCAAAGATGATTTCCACCCTAGTAAAATCCTATATGGTTGGAATCCAACTAAGAAACCAAAAGCATGGTGAAAATCGAAATCCTAAACAGTTTTATCCAAACCATAAAGTTGACCTCCAAACCATAAATTACTTCCACATACTATTAATCCTTCAAATTTATGTTAGAACATCATTATCCAACCTTGTTATCCTTGGATAATTGATTGGATCAAGAGAAATTGGATTTGGGCTTAATATCAACCCAAACCCTCTTAAAATTCAAAATTGAGGCCCATTCGGTTGAGGCCCATTAAAGTCCACAAATTTGGCCACATTAGTATTGCTTCTTGGCTAAGTTTTTGTACCCCCACATGCCTAACCAGATTTTTTCAAGAGGGCCTAGAAGGTTCTTGAAGTAAAAAGCTAAAGGGTCACCTCACTCTTTTACTTCTACACTCCACTAAGAGAAATATCTTGGGCTGATTTTTGTATAATGTAATGGGAAGAAAAGGCCAACACTCAAGCTTTATTTCAGTCCTATCACTTTCCATAACTTGTTTAAGAGGCTCTCAAATCCACTTTCCAAGAAAAGCAACCCTCATTTACACTTTTCTTTGATAGAACATAAAAGACACTCTCGGACAGCTTTTCTAAACTACTTTTCACTCCTGAGTCTAAGCTTTTTTAAGTGTTTTCGCACAAGGTTTACTTCATGAAAGTTGTTCATTTTTTAGTGTAGTTTACGTGGATATCTCATTTGTTCCATTTTAAGATCGTTTGATTGGTCAAATATAGTTTGAACCCTAGAAAGGTCATTCTGGGCGATAAACTGGAGAGTGTATTATATTTTAGAGTTTTTGACCACGTTAATGGATAGATCATGGTCCGAAAGTTTTATGGAGTACTTTTAACTTGTGTATATGATTATTGGCTGAGGATTTTTTGCATGCTTAAATGTTTTTATGAAAGATGATTTTATATCTAGAAACTTAGAAACTGGAAGAAGAAAAACAGTTTCTGTATTGTGAAAGTTTAAATCTTTTATGGTTTAATCTTATTTCAATGGCTTTGGTATTTTTATTTCAGGATTCTAAGCCTCTTATATACATCTTAGAATGTTTTTTTTAGAGATATTTGATGTTAGTTTCAAAGATATGAAATTTTATGCAAGGAGATATTAGGTTAGGCCAAAGTGATGGTGTTCTTGGCTAAATTCATGTTTTGGTTGATTTTTTAACCATGTGATTTTGAGTTTAAAGCTTAGATCTGTTTTAGGACACCTTTTAAAACCATGTGATGTTTTGGTTTGAAGATCACAACTTTTAAGGTCTTGAATCAAGTGGTTGATCAAAACAAGTTAGAAACAAAAACTTAATTCGAAGTTAGAAGAAAAACTGAAAAGTTCAAGTATGGTTTTAGTGATTTTGATGACTTTTGTTCGTGATTCAAAACATGATTATTCTTAGGAATATGTTTTGAGTATATTAGAAGAAATTTTGATATAATCATGAGTTTTGAAATTTGAAAGAATTGCAACAAAAATCAAGGGAAATAGCTTATGTAAGTTTCAGCCCCTGTAGAGTTTTAATGGTTGCGTTTAGTTTAAAATTTGTTTGAATTAATATTTGAGCTTAGGACAAAATTTATATGAGATATGTAAATTTTGGTGATTTTTGGAGTTAGGATGCAAAATCGTTAAGTTAGGGGGTAAAATGGTCATTTTTCCACACGTAGAGAGTAAAATGGTAAGTTGACATTTTTCTATATTTCTAATTGTTAGTAATTAAGTTCTACATTTTAGAAATCACTACTTTCAGTTTCTTTTGATCGCACTTGAGTTTTGTCTAGAAACGTGAAAATCGAAATAAGTTAGCTTTTAACTTACTAGCAGCTTAATGTGTATGAGTGATAAGTAAAGGAACTGTAGTGTATGTATGTATGTTATCATATGTAACGCCCGTCTTTGTGGTGGGTCTTTTTATAAAATATTTTGAGAAAGGACGACGCGAATTACCATCCGATTTAAAACTTTTTACTTCTTCCCAGGATGCAAGACTCTATTTTTATAAAATAAAAATGTGTTTTTACAATAAAAGAGGTTTACAGCAGAAAACATCATTTTTTATAATAAAAATGCCTTTCTTACATTTAAATGCTTGTGCCTAGACTTTCGTGCTCTTCCCCATGGGCTGTGTCCGTCCCGACCCGTGCTTCATTTCCTTCCCTGTGGGGGGGGGGAGGGGGAGGGACATGCATAAAAACTAAAATGAGTCGAAGACTCGTAAGCATTACTTCATGCAGTTAAAATATAAGAACGTAGGTTTTCATTCATGCATTCATCATTCGTGCATACGTGCATACGTGCGTTCATTTGAAAATGTCATTGGACGGGATTTTCCTTTCTTTTCGTAAAATGTGTCCCCCGTCAGTGCCTTCATTTCTTAAAGTGCATTCTTGCACTCATGCGTACATACCTACATACATTCTTTCTTTTCACTTTAATAGGCCGGTACACACTGTTACGCCTTGTGTGTTAGGGTTAGCGGCCCTATGGCCAATGGATTCGCCCGTGGCCACGGGTTGGAATCCCATTCCGTTAGAGTGCAGCACTGGGTGCACTACCAGTACTACTTCCCGGCATTGCAATCTACCCATTCATTCATTGGGTACCCCTTTTCATTCATTCATGTGGCCGTTACGTATTTTCATACATTTCATGCTTTCCTTTCATTCTTTCGTTCATTCATGTCAGCTCTAAAAGAGCTGGAGCTTTCATTCAGTTCTTTCTTTCATTTAACATGAGAAAACATTTCTTTTCATGAGAAAACATCATTTCGTGAGCATGGGCTTGAACGTCCTCTTTCATGACATCCACGAGCATCATCTCGTGGCATTCATAAAAGTATCAGTTCGTACCGTCGATAAAACATAAAGCACAGGCTCAAACTTCGCCTTTCGCGGCATCCGTAAGCATCACCTTGAACGTCGACCTTCGCAACGTCCACGAGCATCACCTCGCGGCTCTCGCTACAGCGTCGGTCCGTAGGATCCACGAAGGCGTCGGCTCAAGCTCGTCTTTCGTGCATTTACATCAGTTCGTTTTCTTTGAAAATACATACAATAGATACATCTTATAGTCATCCATTCGCATGCATACAATTAATAACTTTGGATGCGTAAAAAGGGGCTTTCATGGAGGAGCCGTACGTACATATACATTTGAAAGCATAGCATCTTCTTAAAGAGAAAAGCGTTTCATTTTCGTTTCATAATTTCTAGAAAACTCCTGAAGGGCATGAACGTAATACTTACCTGGACTCTATGCTACTTTCATACCATGCAGTCCATTCATGCGCATGTCAGCTGGCAACCTACATGCATACATAACCTTAACGTCATTCTCTATCTAATGCATCAGCAATTTAAATGACAAATAGGACTACGCTATACTTGAAACACTCTCATTCTATCCCGTGCACTTACGTGCCCTTTGCTACGTTAAAACCTTCGGGGACCAATTGCGGTCACCGTATCTTCCAACTCAGGTCTTGCCTCGAGTACTCATTCACTAAAGTGAACCCATGATTCACCTTAGGATTAAGACACTAAGACTTCTGCCTCATTCTTCTCATTAACCACGTTCCGACGCATGACTCAAACCAACTAAGTCACGCATCCCTTCCTTAGACAGTACACTCGTCACTATCTCTATGCATCTTAGCCCATACTAAATCCTCATTCCCATCCATACAAGCCACACGGCTCTAAGCCAACTATAAGGCTTAATCACCGCGCAACTCTACTGTGGACAGATTACCCATTACATATGGCGAATCCGTCTGGTACACGTGTCTCACCAAATTACACATGTACTTTACCCCTTATCGCCTAAGATCAACATATAACACGTTGATCATCTGCTTGTGTAAACAAGCACCATACTCCGATACCAACATTCTCTTGACCTGGCCAACATGACTCTTCAAGCTAGCCGTCCCTTCTTACAGTTCATCTCAACACTTAACGCGACAAGACTCCGTTCACAACCACGCCTTGCGTCACGTCACATAGCTCGAGACTACTCTCGAGCTACACCGTGACCTTGTCACGTCACCTGACATCCTGTTACGTCACTTCTATGCCAACATCTTACTCATCACGAGTACGGTTCCTCACGTGCTCCTGTCACTTCATGACATCTCGTCACGATCCCGTTACGCCATTCCAAAGCTAACTCCTTATCCATTGTAAGCACGACTGTCAGTAACCACGTCACTTCGTGACGTTGCCTAGTGATGCTTCCGCTGCGCACTCTTATACTTGTTCTGCTACTTCACGCATATTCCTAGCCATAATCCATGACAGTGACACTTGTCACCTCAGGCTATAGGCTACGCCATAACTACGTCTGGACATTGTTCCACAATTCCTGACACTATTCATCACGTTCTACGTCCATCAACTGCACAACCATCCTTATCTCTGCGACAAGTCACATGGAGTGTTGCTGCCTCGTGGAGTACACTCCACATATACTCCCTTTCCACACGCTACAACTTATCATCAATATGGCATACCCGCCATACGATGCATCACTCTACCATGTAGAGTACATTCCACATGTACTCCATTTACACACATTACGCCACAACACCATTATGGCATATCCGCCATACGATGCATCAATCCACCATATTGAGTACATTCCACAAGTAGTCCCTTCATACCCATCACGCCACATCACCATTATGGCATATCCGCCACATGGTGCATTACTCCACCATATGGAGTACACTCCACGTGTACTCATTCACACACCACGCCATACAGAGTACACTTTACGTGTACTCTTCCCAATCCACAATACTCCAGGAGAGTATATCTCACATATATTCTCCTTATCTCACACTACGCCACACACAAAGTACACTCAGCGTCTACTGTTCCCACTCCACACAACGCCACGCCATCCATACAGCACATGCCCCACAACTACACTGCACAGCACAACCACGCCATCATTACTGCACAAACTCCATAATCATACTTCACCGCACACTTCACAACACAGAATGCCCAACACTTCACAGCGCACTACACAGCGCATCTCAACACTACCCAGTCATTCCCCTAATACTAACAGCACAGTCCACAACCTAATCAACTAATCAATATCTAACATAATTAATAGGGATAGAGAGTTATACCATCGACGGAATAACCTGTGCGTTGCTCGCTGATCTTCACAGCCGATGACGTTGGAGAGGTCGTACGTGGCGGCTAACCCATGTACGTTGACTGTTTGGGCGTTTGGATAGCTAAATGTGGTCTTGGAAGGGCTCTTGAAGGCCTCGTGATGGTGGCTATGAAGGGCGGTACACAGCGTACCTAACCGTGTACAGTGGCAGTCAGTCACACGCAGTGACTGTCCATCACGTGCAGTGATTACCCACCACGTAAAGTGGTGGTTTGACCCTAGGGCTCGGCTAAGGGAGGTGCGGTGGAACTCATGGTGGCGTTGAGGTGGCGCCACAGTGGCTCACGACGGCGGATCTGGCTGCACAGTGGGTGAGAGGCCGTGGAAGAGTGAGAGAGAGTGTGCATGCATGGGTGGCAGTCGGGGCCATGGGAGGTTGGGTTGGCTTGGTGGTGGCCTGAGGAGGCTGAAGGTGGCACCGTGGGTGGCGGTGCATGGTGTGAAACCCGTGCGTGTGAGGGAGAGGGAAGCCCGTGAATGGAGGAGAGGCTATGGGCCTCGGGTCCAAGGGAGGAGGAAGGGGGAGGTAAGGGGAGGCTCACGGTGGTGCCCGGTGGTTGTCGGAGTCGCGCACGGAGGCGCTAGCAGCGTCGGTAGCTTGAAGCCGTGCGAAACCCATAAATGGGTTTCATGCGTGCGTGTGACGAAAGGGGAAGGGGGGCTTCCCGAGGCTTGGGTTCCATGGGAGGGGTTCACCTGTGAGAGGGGAGGCTGTTGGTGGCGGTGGTGGCGCCGGTAGGTGGGGCACGGTAGTGGAATGGGCATCATGCCCATTCGAGCATTACACTTCTGAAAGGGAGAGTGTGAGGGAGAGAGGTTGCCACGGGGAGGCTCATCGGAGGGAGAGGAGTGCGACGGTGCCGGCGGTGAGAGCTGGCGGCGTACGACGGCACTGGGCTTTGCGATGGAAGCTACGGCGTGGAGATGGACCGCGTACAACGTACGCTTGAGGGGAGAGGGAGGAGAGAGAGAGGGCTGGGGAAAAAGTGAGGGAAAGAGAGAGAGGGTTTGGGTATTTAACACAGTCCTTTCGTCTTGGAGTCCTCAAAATGATCTAACGTTAAGATATTAAAATACTGATTTGAAAATGCGTCAACGTTAACTTAATTAAAAACACTTAGAGGAATTAAGGTAAATATTATTTTAAACTAACTTTAGTTTATAAAATAATATTTCTTCATCATTAATAAATGATGAAGTCTTATTTAATATATTTAAAAGAATAAAACCATTAAATTAATTAAAACTTTCAACATAATTTAAATCTCTTAATATTTTAAATAACTGGAATCATTTTAATAATTAATATTAAAATGATCTCCGACAATTATAATATTTTGGAGCTCTTCAAAATATTATAATTGTCTCAGTTAAAAACAAGTTTAACTCAACGATACTGGAAATACCTCATATAAATATTTCCAGTACATTTAAAACACTGGGCGTGCCTTAGAAGTCACCTAATATCTCGAGAGGCACGTCGTCATGGTTCGGCACACATGACGATGCTCGCAGTCGCCAGAAAGAATGGCAGATTGTTGCATAATTCCGTCATCGAAATTTGCTTACGTCAGAAAGGAGGAGCCTTACGTAAGAAAGAGAGAAGCTTACGTAAGAAGAAAGGAGCGGGGGTTACATCATATGTGCCATGCCAAGTCATTACATATTTATCTGTTACATAGAATTTATTTTGTCATGAATTACTCATCTGTTACACAAGATATTCTGTCATGTATTGCTATACATTGCAAGTATGTCATGTTAAGGTTGGGCCTCGCGTAATATGTTGGGCAATATCATTCTGATTGTTCATTATTCTTGACGAAATGACTGGCGTAATCATTTTGATTGTCAGAATTCAAGTTCAAGTTCATGTTAAGTAAAGAAGTCAGTCCAAGTTCATGTAAAGTTAAGTTTCAGTTCAAGTTCAAGTTCATGTCAAGTTAAGTTCCAAAATTCAAGTCCAAGTTCATGTTAAGTAAAGAAGTTAGTTCAAGTTCATGTCAAGTTAAGTTTCAAAATTCAAGTCCAAATTCATGTTAAGTAAAGAAGTCAGTTCAAGTTCATGTAAAGTTAAGTTTCAATTTAAGTTCAAGTTCATGTTAAGTTAAGTTTCAGAATTCAAGTCCAAAATCATGTTAAGTCAAGTCTCAGCGCAAGTTCATGTTAAGTCAGATCTTAGATCAAGTTCATGTCAAGTCAAGTCTCAGTTTAATCAAGTCAAATTCAGTTCATGCAAGTCAAATTCAGTTCACGCTTCAGTTTAAGTTATGTCAATTATGTTATGTTGCATGTCAAGTTATGCTATGATTACTTATGACTTTGATTATGTATTCATACTTTTATTGCCATGCATGCATCATTAACCTGTGTGGATGTTTTTTGTTAACTTGCTGAGATTTGTAATCAAATCTCATTGTAGTAGTCCCAACTACCTTTCCCCCCCAAATGGTAGATCTTGTTACAGGATTTGAAAGAGAGCTGGAAATTGACCAACTGGAAACGATTGACTAAGCGACGGTGCGACGTCGATGATAGTATAGTAGTTAACTTAAATTACTACTTGTACTTATGGAGTTGAATCTCCAGTACTCTTTTGATCATAACCATTTCGGACTAGCGTTGTGATCTCAGTTATTTAGTATGTCATTATGTATGAAGTATGTTTTAAGTATTTGAGATCTTTTCAGTTTGGTGCATAATATTGCTAAAGAAAAAAAAAATTATCTGCTGTGAATATTGCATAATGCTAGATGCATGTTAGGAACATTGCATGATATATGTCATGAACGGGGGCATGTGACCATGTGTTGCATGTCTCGACGTTTCAAATGTCCGTCCAATCCCAAGCAGAATTTGGGGGCGTCACAACATCTACAGACCAAAGGATAGTCGGAAAGGATAATCCAGACATTAGAAGACATGTTAAGAGTTTGTGTGTTGGATTTCATGGGAGAACCATGTCCTACTTACTTAATTTTCTTAGAATAACAACTACCAAGCGAATATCCAAATGGCCCCATATGAAGCCTTGTATGGGTGGAAATGTAGGTCGCCTCTATGTTGAGACGAAGTTGGAGAGGGTAAGCTCATTGGGATGGAAATAATACAAGAGATGAGAGAACAAGTAAAGCTCATACAAGAGAGAATGATGACGACACAAAGTAGGCAGAAGAGTTATGTTGATATAAGATGGGAATTGACCTTCAAAGAAGGTGATCGGGTGTACTTTGAAGTGTCACCTATGAAGGGAGTAAAAAGGTCAAGGTGGAAAGGAAAACTAAGCCCAAAACATGTTGGGCCCTATCAAATATAGAAAAGGGTAGGCGTAGTGGCATACATAGTGGCGTTACTAGGAGAATACGAAGGGGTGCATGACGTGTTTCATGTCTCCTAGTTAAGAAAGAGTTTTGGGAACTAGTAACCCTGAACAATTAGTCCAAATTAGGTTTAGCTGCAACCAAATCTCACCATGAGGATAAATTGGTACGAATTGTAGACTGGAAAGAATAGAGGCTACGGTCCAAAACCGAACCCTTGGTGAAAGTTATTCAAACTGATCTAAAAGGCATTAGGTAAGGGTAATTTTTCCATTTCAAAGGTAGGGATGTAGCCTATCCATTATAGTCACAACACTTAGAACTTTGAAACATTCATCATGGTGCGAGAGAATAAAACTCCATGAAAGGTAGCCATACCGCCTATAATAATCTTACGTTTTATGGAGGAACGACATGAGGCAACAAGGTTGGAGGAGGAACGTCGACAGGACGAAGAGGATCACTAGAGGGCTAGGGCCCTGATCATAGAAATGTTGGAACCTGCTAATGATGTTGTGAGTCAAAACGAAGGGAAACAAATGATCCAAGAACATGACTGTTACGAGGAGGATGGAAGTGAGGTCTCACTGATTTCTCGTGATGCCGAATCTAGCGGAGGAGCTAGAACACAAGAGAGCAATAGATGCAGAGGTTACAAAAGAAGTCAACAAACAATACAAGTGGAGGAAACCCTTGATCCAATGGCGGATGATGAGAGTCAGAGCATGGACGAAAGATTGAGTGTGCTACCACTTCGAATGGCATCAATAGAGAAGGACTAAGGATGCCACACATTGGGAGTGTCCCTCAATATTCCACAATGAGGGATAGTCCTCACAAAATTTTGGAAATTTCTTATTAAGGAGGGGAGGATGTGAGGACCGCACTAAACTGAGGGAAAGGATCCTCTCTTGTGGGCAATGGGTCAAGGAGTAAGGCGAGCTACACATTGTAGCGAGCCTAGCAAATGAGGGATAACATAGGGCGATGAAAGATGGCTTGCCTGATAGTCGGGGAGCAAATGATGTGCTGACCATACAAGGGTGAGCAACAGGTGAGGACAAACTCGATGTAGAGATAGGGGTTCTCCGAGATAACATGGAGGTGCTCAGAGGGCTGCAGGTGTCGTAATGTGACACCCCTAAACTCCGTTTGGATTTGACAGAGTTTGAAGCGTCAGGGCATGCAACACAAGGTTACATACCCCCGTTCATGACAGTTAAGAATGTAATGCATCTAGCATGCTTCTAACAATATGTAGTAATTGTAGCGGATAATGTTTTTGAGCAATACTTAATGTATCAAAATACTAATCCCAAAACATAATCATATACCATTCATATCCACAACTTCACAAGTCACGTCATTGATCTAATTAGTTTGTAATTTGTTAGATAGAAAAAAATGTATAACTAATCTAAGTGCCAATCTGCTCACGCAACTTAACTATCAACTTCCCAAGCTAACATCCACAAACTGGAGGATTTACTCCATAAGCTCGCCGAGACTCCTCCTTGGCCTACTCGACATTGTCCATTTTAGTATGCATTGTTCCTCCATTGCCTAACACATCGTCTACCATTCCTAGGGGATGGTAGTTGCTATGATAGTGACATTTATAAGATCTTAGCAAGTAAAGCTCTTAAGCTACTAATAGTATAAATAAGCATGCATGACAGTAAGAAGTGACATGTATGCTTCATGACATGGACTTGCACATGCGTGACATGACTTGAAAATAACTTGACTTGACATGAACATGGCATGTTTGCTCGTGTAAAACGGATTCATGCATTCTAACTAAGAATAGGAGGACTCAGGTAGCTCGCACTCCTTCACACTAAGTAACCTTTTTGTTACAACTCCATCATCGTAGTACCCGACAGCACGTATGCCTTCACCTTAGTACTAGGGAGATCATATACTCCTTGATCGTAATACAATTTAGCTTGGTAAATGTTTCATGCTTGACTAAAAAATATTACATGACAGACTCTTATGTCTCATGACATGGTAATCGTGACTTGTGATAGATATTCATGATCAATACTTATAATGATATGGCATGGCATAACATTATGAATATGACAATCATAACATCACTATAACATGAAATGGCATAACATTGTAATTATAACACTCAATAACTAAAGTAACATTGCATGGTATAACTTAGTAACCATAACGGTCATATGACTAAAACAACATGGCATGACATAAAATTGTTACCAAAACAATAATACCATTAAAAATAACATGGCATGGCATAATATTGTGATCATAATAATCATATAACTAACATAACATGGTATGTAACAAATACTCATGTAACAGATAATCGTTTAACGGTAATAGATGACATGGCATGGCACGTTATAAACAATTAAAATAGGCATAAATGAACATGAATATAATCAATGAAATCTTACCACCGTACACATGTAAAAATACCTGAAGTAAGAGAGCATAAACTGAAATGACAGACGTTCTAGGGTTAGAATATCTCACTTAGGCCTGGTTTGGATAGTGAGTTGAGATGATTTGTGAACATTTTGTCTTTTGTTTTGAGGGTGGAGAACAAAAATCCCCCTTAGTTCTTGCTCTTCACTTTTTCCTCTCTCTTTTCACATGCATACACAAAGCTCCAGCTCCCCCCCACTCTCAAATTAAAAGCAAATCACATAAAAATAGTGAGAACCTAGAGCTGTTGGTTAGAGTAGTGCAAACCGAGCCTTATATTCATGGTTTTCAATTTGGTAAGTAGTCTTTCTTTGTATATTTTCTTAATAGATGTTAGAAGGTTGAGTTAGTGTTCTAATGGAAGCATTTTGTTTGGAAGAAAGTAATCGATTTATGGTGTTTGTGATGGTTATAAGTTTCGATTGCCAGCAATGTGTTTGGTATTGTTAGTCAAGTTTAAGCTTGATGAAAGTTGAATTTTTATGACTTCAATAGTGTATTCAGATCTTTGCATAGGCTTGGAAATGGAGTTTGTTGTTTTGATGAAAGGTTCTTGCATAGGATTTAGAGTATTAGGGTTTATAATGCCATCTAGAGTCAATTACATGTCTCGATTAGTATCTTGGTGATTGAATGTTGTTGATTTGAGGTTGATCTTCTAAATGTTGGATTTTTATGGATGATATGATGCTTAAGGACTCGGATTAGACTTGTAAATGACTTGCTTGGTTAATATCTATGAGGAAATCAAGGTCTATAAATGTCATATGTTCAAAAACATCAAGTGCATGCCTTAGAGTGTATGGCTTTCTCTCAAAATATAATTCGGTTTATTTGGACTTGATATCCTTATGAAGTGATCTTGATAACGATTATGTTTAGAAAAATTAGATACCTTGATGTTCTAAGAATCATAAGTACAATGGAAGCAATGCGTATTAGATTAAGTCATGGTTTTGAGGTTTGATGTTCAAACTTGTGTTGGATGATGCTTTCTCTTAGGTTTGGTCGTTAGTTGTGTGAATCAAAAGGATGACCACATTTTTGGAGTTTTGTTCTAGTGTTAGATTAAGTAGTTAATTTTGGGTAAGGTGATTTCAAGTGTGACAGTGCATTTAGTGAATGATTGAGATCAAAGGTTTATGAATGAGGAAACCTATTTTGAGGTTGGTCATGGGTCTAAAATGGGGACCACATGAAGTTTGTTAAGCTTAGAGAAATTTGCAGTCAGATTGCAATATTGAGGGTTTAGGATTTAAGGTGCAATTTTTGAGAGCTAAGGGGTTAAAGTGAAACTTTCTCTAGGTTTTAGAAGTTGAAAATTTTGTAATCCCTTTTGTTTCAATTGAGGACTTCTCTAACATTAGTATACTCTTTGTAAGCAAGGAAAAGTTTGTAAGTTAGCCTCTAACTTACTATTTGATAATATACTTATGTCTTTGAGTAAACCTTGCATATATGTTGTTTATATCAACTGATGTATTGTTTGCTCCAAAATATCACATGATATGATCGATTTCCACCCTTGTATGATTAACTCTTCATGATATGTCCAAACAATGCTTACTGTAATTTTGGGTTTAAATAACATGCTCGGAGCTTTTATGCCATGTTGAATTATCATGCATTATGCCCATGTATTTGCATCCGAATGTTCTAATTATTTCAAGTCATTCACATTTTGCATTCATGCATACTGAGTACAAGTACATGCCATGATTACCTAAAAAGTTTACATGATTTCATAAAAGGGTTCACACCTCATGTTTTTGGGTTGTGCATTAAAAGAAATGGTTTTGACATGACCCCAATGTCAGGATGGAAGAATATCCTAGTAGAACTCTTTTGTCCACTTTGGAGTGATTAAATTAGACTAGTAACCCTTGGGTTGATGAAGTACAGTCAACAGACTTCGACTGAGTTCTTTTTAAAGGATTTCATAGTGGAGTAGTTGCACCTAATGTATCGGCTCAATCGCGTAGGTTTTAGTCCATCAACATAGTTAGTTTTGCTACTCAATATGATGCTTGAAGTATGATTTTATTTATTTGAGGTACCTAGGAGTATGAGAATGAGAAACGGTCTACGCCATTAGTTTCGTATGAATATTTAGAATTTTATGGTGCAATAAAACCATTATTGATTTTCAGAAGAACGCTTGTTCGAAAATGCATTTTGATTATTTTGAGGCACTTTTGAGTCAAATTTCAATAAACGATTTGTACTTTGAGATTAGTATAAATATTTAAGATTTTGTAGTGCAAAATTATTTTTCACTTTTTTGAAGTGAATAGTAACCTTGGTGTTAGCACCTAGAGTAATATTTTCAAAATCATAGTATGGAAATGTCCCAATCAGGTTAGAGAAGTTTTATTTGGACACATGGCAAGATCTTAGCCACACTTGGTGATTAGTATTGAACACTTGGCACCAAGAGGAACCATCACATAGAAATGTGAAGGAAATCAAGTTTTGTGATCATGTCACCTAAGCCAAAGACTATTCCATCCAACCATCCAATTTATGCCAAACCACAGAGGGTTTCAATGCTAGTGAAATCCCAAATACTTGAAATCCAATTGAAACCCCAAAATCTTCGTTGAAACCGAAACCCTAAATGGTTTCCCCAAACCCCAAAGTTTGCCTCCAAACCTTAAATGAACCCGGTTTTAGTTTAGTGTTTAATTACTTGATTAAATCACTTCCATGTGCTATTAACCACTCAAATTCATGTTAATACATCAATATTTATTCTTTTAAACTTTGGTAATTTTATTGGGCCAGGAAAAATTGGATTTAGGTTTGATAGGAACCCAAACCCCATTGAAACCCTAAATGGAAGTGCATTCGGTTCAGGCTCATTAAGACTCACAAAAGTGAGCCACTAAAAGCGTGGCTTGTGGATGAAGTTTCCCACCTGCCATGGCAGTCCAAGCACTCCCCAAAGCAGCTCCAAAAAGTACATGATGTGAAGGCCAAAGGCCACCTTACTCTTTCCACTCACACGGCAGCTTGTGGCAGAAAACCATGGGCTGGTTTTGCCCCTTGTTTTGGCTTACACACCCATCACACTAAGTTTCATTCACACCTCTCATATCACCCTCCATACGTGTAAGAGGCATCCAAGTCCTTCCCCCCTTAATTTGATCATTTTCTGGCTTACTTTTCTCGACTTTTTTTGAAGCAATTGTATGTATTTTATCACAAAGTCTCCTTCACAAAAGTTGTTCCTCTTTGAGTCTAGTATTTGTTGATATTTTATGTCGATTTTCATGATCATTTTTTTTTTCAAAAGTTGGTTTTAGTATGAAAATGTCATTCTAGGTGAGTGATATTTTAATGATTTTGACCAAGTTATTGGCAAGATCTTTGTCTTATTTTTTTATGGAGTATAGTTAACATACTAATGTATAAGTTTGTTGAAGATTTGTAGCATGTTATAAGCTTTTGATGAAATTTTTACTTAGATAAAAAAAGTTGAAAATTGGAAGGATGAAAACAGATTTTGTTTTCACTAAGCTTGAAGCTTTTGTTATGTAAACATGCTCCAATGGTTTTTATATTTTTATATGATGATCCTAAGAGTTTGAATTACATGTTAGGATGTTATTCTAAGGTTTTTTTGTGTTGGTTTTGAAGATATGATTTCTTATGCATGAAGGAGTTCAGTTAGGTCATGTATTTGTTAGATTGATGTTTTGATTTAATTTTGGCCATGTGATCTTGAGTTTAATGTTTGGATTTATTCTAGGACATGATTTTTAACCATATGATGTTTTTTATTTGAGTTATTACATGTATATTTTGGATCAAAGGTTTTGATCAAAACCAAACCATAAATGAATCGGTTTTGGTGAAATTGTTAAGGAAGAAAGCTTTATGATGGATTTTTGTCATTTTTGTGATTTTTTCTTGATGAATCAAAGCATGTTAGTTCTTAGAAGTGTGTTGTGAACATATTGGAAGTATGTTTTTGAACTTTTGGAGTTCTTCGAGATGTTTTAAAAAGAGATAAAACCTTGAGAATCAAGACTTGTGGTTATAGTTAAAAAGCTTGAAACTTTGTATTAAAAAGCTTGTGAAGTAAATTTTGTTGGCTTTTCTTATGTGTTATTTGAATATAGGATATGATCTTCTATGTGTGTTTTGGGCAGGGCATGTTTGATATAGTTGTGATATGTTTTAAATCTTTTTAATTAGATATTTGGATTTAGGATAAAATTTACATTCATAATGTAAATTTTGGTAAGTTTTGGAGTTAGGGTGTGAAATCCTTAAGTTGGGTAAAATGGTCATTCTTTTACATGTAGAGGGGTAAAATGATAACTTTACTCTATGATAGTATTTTTATGTTTCTAAATTGTTAGTGAGGAGTTTCTGATGTCTAGAAATCTCTACTTACAGTTTCTCGTATTTCGCGCATTTTTACTCCGTAACGCAACATCACTGTAAGTTAGCTTTTAACTTACTGTCAAATTACTGTGTATGTGTGTTGGTAAAGGGACAATTGGTTATGTTCTTATGTCATCATATATGCTATTTCATGCCATGTCACTACATGTATGTCTATTACATATTATATTCTATCACGCAATGTTTATATGTTATAAATTATATTATGTCATACAAATGTTTATCTGTTACATATTATATTTTATAATGCAATATTTATCTATTACTCATTATATTCTATCACGCAAATTTTATCTGTTACTCATTATATTCTATCATGCAATGTTTATCTGTTACATATTATGCCATGTCACGAAATATTTGTCTGTTTCATGTCATGCCATGCCATTTGTCTCACATGCATGTCACGTTACGTTACGTCAGGTCATCTATCCTTTTGTTTCGTGTCGAGTCATGTCTCAAGTACAGAGTGTACCTCGAAAACAATTTTTCTATGTCTATTTACGTTTATCACGACCCTAAATGCTAGGATAAAGTATTATCCTAGTTGAACTCTTTTTCTCACGCTGGAGTGTCCCTCCCCCTCCCAGGAACAAAATGAGGAAGAAGTGTCAGAATAGACATGGCCCAAGGGAAGAGTGACAGAAGCCTAGGTACATTTCATGTAATGTATGAAAGCAACTTTTTGTAAAAAGACTTTGTAATTAATTTAATGATTTTCGCTGTAAACTCTCTTTTAATTTTCAAACCAGGTTTAATTTTAAACATGGAATCTTTTATATTCTGGGAAGGAAAGGAAAAAGTTTTAAAAGGTTCAGTAATTCCCGTCTAATTTTCTAAAATTATTTTTCTAAAGTCCCACCACAAGGGTGGGCGTTACAGGGTGGTATCAGAGCAAAACCTAAGTTATGAAAGATTCTATAAACTTTTCAAAATAAAAGAGAGAAATTTTTACAAAGAAATAAAATTTTTGGAATGAGAACCAAAAGTGAAGGAAAAACCTAGGTTGAAGTCTTCCCAAGGCATGTCCTGTCCCGCAGTAAGTATATAAAAATATTTATGTTTTAATATTATGATGTTTTATAGTATGACATAGTTAATGCATACATGTCAGAATGGCATCTACTAGGAGAAGTGATGTTAAGTGCATGAAATGAAGGAAGTGATAGAGAATTGAGATAGTTAGAAGAGAAGGAATGAACTATGGAATGCTAGAAATATATAGAAGTAGTTACATGTTTGTGCAAGGAATGAATTATAAACGATAGATAGATTGCGATAGTCACGAAGTGCATGGATGACCACGAGTTAACTCAGAATCAAGATGGAGTATGAGATGGTAACATCAATGCTTTTCAATAAGGATTGTAGTATAGAAGGTATAGGTGCTACATGATGGATTGGGTTAAGTACTTCGAAATGACTTGAGCATGTCAATGGAGGATTGACAAGATGTGAGGATGCAAGGTGCTATGCAAGGAGTCATGGAAATAATGAACTTGTATGAAGGCATGAAGACGATGTAAGGATGAGCATGAACGTATTCGGATCAAGTATAAGCAAATTCCGAGGACGGAATTTTTATAAGGAGGGGAGATTGTGACCAACCGCTCATTTTCCTCTCGATTGGTCACGAGTCTCATCTTTACGTTTTAAGTCTCGAATCCTTGTTTTTAAATTTAGCAGATGATTTTTAAATTGAGCCATATTTTTATGAGTCCAAAACTTATTTTAAATGGGGTATTTTTAGTATTATTGAATCGAGTCTAATTTTTAAAGTAAGCCTCTTTATTTTGGAGCCCTGAAAATAATATAGTTCTAGAAAATCATTTTATTTATATGATTTTATTTTTTTAGGAATATTATTTAATATTCACCATTTTATTTATAATACTCTATTTACTTAGCTGCTTTTATTTCTCTTAAGAAATATTTATGAAAACTCATCATTTTATTTTATGATAAAAGTATTATTTTTAGATCAAGAATAAAAGTTGGATTTTAAATTTAGTCCCATTGCATTTCTATTTCATTTTTCTATTATTTAGTTAGTTTATTTCTCCATGTTTAATCTCCACCATTGGATCTAGGTTAGGAACTCCAAGATGTAGGGCCTAGATTAGTTCCCCCAGAACCCTAATTCCCTCCATCTTTTCCTCTCTTCTCTACTACCCCCACCCTCCATGCACCATCACCAGCCCCCTGAGTAGCTCTCTCCCCTCTCCCTCGGGGAAGCTTTTTCCAGTGTGTATTTATCCAACGTGTTACAAGTGATATCAAGAGACACCTTTACCTATGCAAAATATAGCCTTACGGCTGAAGTTAATAGGCTAAATCAATTGCAAGACGGCCTTAATGCCCTAAAAAAATCCACATAAATCCAATATCAGGAGCTGAAGAAATCAATAGAGATAGAAATGGCAATACTCAAAAAGCAAAATGAAGTTATTGTACAACAACTAGCTATCATTATAGCTGAGCTAAAAATGGGAAACCCTAGTCCTAAATTTGGGGATTCTTCTTCGGGAGTGCCAGGAGGAAATGACCATCAACCATTGTAGTTACAGCAGCAACAACAACAACAGTTTCAGCAGCAACATTTTCATCAATAGCAACAGTTCCATCAACCGCAGTAGTTCCATCAACAACAGCAAGGTGAGGACCAAGCATGCACAGTGAGGTTGGATTTCCCTGCATTCAATGGATAAAATCCTGCATGTTGGATCTATAAAGTAAGTCAGTTTTTTCAGTTTCATAACACTAGCCCCCAAAGCCAAGTGAAATTGACCTCTTTTCACCTAAAGGGAAAAGCACTAATTTGGTTCCAAGATTTGGAACAAAGTGTTCAAATCCCGGATTGGGATATGTTCACCCAAGCACTACTTGTTCGATTTGGACCTAATGCCTACGATGACCCCATGGAAGCCCTCATTTGGTTAAGGCAAACGACTACTGTTGAGGATTACCAAACCAACTTTGAAACATTGTCAAATAGGTTGAGAGGGATCTCAGATGCAAGCAAGTTAAGCTATTTTTTAAGTGGATTAAAGGATGAAATCAAACCACTAGTAAGAATGTTCAGCCCTACCAATTTAATCACAGCCTACAGCCTAGCCAAGATACAAGAGGAAAACATCAACCTAACCAAAAGAAATCCTAAATCCAGCTCACATTATTCCTTTGAACCTAGTATCTTGAGGAACCCATACCGTCATTTTTCCCACCAATCTGAAAATACCAAGCCAACCCTAAAGACATCCTTGATCACACACAAAATCAACCAAAACCAAATGAAAGAGAGAAAGGAAAAGGGATTATGTTATTATTGTGATGCAAAGTGGTCCCAGGGCAAAAGTGCCAAAATCCCAAACTGGTTGTGCTTGAAGAAGTGTTGATGGAAGGCGAGAGTAGTGTGATGATTGAAGAAATAGAAGGGAATGTGGGAGAAGAAATTCCAGCAACCATAAACACCTGTGCAGCCTAAAATAACCCAGAAATATATTTCCATTCCATAACGAGATCCCTTAACCCGAAAACCATGAGAGTGAAGGGGAGGATTGAGAAGCAATGGATTACCATCTTGATTGACACAGGTTCTGCACGTAATTTTTTAGACCCAGCAATATTAAAGAAAACTAACCTACCCTTAGATGAAAAGGAGAAGGTTAAAGTGAAGGTTGCAAATGGTGAGATTGTCCCTAGTGTAGGGAAATGCAGTGAGGTGAAGGTCTTGATTCAAGGCATTGCTTTCATGGTGAAAGTGCATGTGATTGTATTAGCAGGATGTGATATGGTGTTGGGAGTTAAATGGCTACGTGAGTTGGGAAAAATTTTGTGGGATTTTGATAAGTTAAATATGCAATTTTTTTATCAAGATAAAAAGGTTAACATGCAGGGGTTAACAACTGCCAAAATTTTTTAGGAGGGGTCTCTTAACATGCTGAACAAGTTAGAGACGAAAGGGGTCATTTTGCAATTAATTGAAGGGGAAACTCCCTTTGTTACACAAGTTGGTGCTGAAATTCCAACAGCCTTACAGCCCATTCTGCAACACTTTGAAGAGGTATTTTCAAAACCTAAGGGACTCCCACCACCCTGAACCCAGGACCACTCCATAAACCTCATACCCAACACCAAACCCATTTCTATAAGACCCTACCATTACCCCTATTACCAAAAAGATGAGATAGAAAAAATAGTGTAGAAGCTGTTGGCTATGGGAGTGATCCAACCTAGCCAAAGTCCCTACTCTTCTTTCGTCTTGTGTAAGAAAAGTTGATGGAACGTGGTGGTTATGTGTTGACTATAAGGGGCTGAACAGTGTCACCATCAAAGATAAATTTCTCATTCCGTGGTCGAGGAGCTAATGGATGAGCTACATAGGTCAACAATATTCTCTAAGCTGGATTTGAGACCGAGGTACCATCAAATACAGGTTAAGCCTAATGACGTACCCAAAACAGCCTTTAGGACTAATGAGGGACACTATAAGTTCCTAGTGACGCCTTTTGGTCTCACTAACGCCCATTCAACCTTCCAAAGTCTCATGAATGAGGTATTTCGACCATTCCTAAGAAAATTTATACTTGTTTTCTTTGATGACATTTTGGTGCACAACAAAACAGAAGGGGAACATGCACAACACTTACGGGTGACTTTGGAGACACTAAGACAGCACAAGTTGTTTGCCAAACAATCCAAGTTCCGGTTTGCTTGTGAGGAGGTGGCTTACCCTTACCTTGGCCATTTGATTTCAGCCAATGGAGTACAAGCGGACCCTGAAAAATTAAATGCTATGGTAGAGTGGCCCCTACATAAGTCCCTTAAAGCTTTGAGAGGATTTTTGGGTTTGACGGGCTATTACCGCAGATTCATAAAAGGGTATGGTGAGATTGCAGCCCCTCTTACAATGTTGCTTAAAAGGGGGGGGTTTTCATTGGAATGAAGAGGCTACGACAAATTTCAAATATTAAAAGAGGCTGTAACACAACCTCCTCTTTTAGCATTACCAGATTTTTTTCTACCATTTATAATTGAATGGTAGAAAAAGGAACAGCAGTAGGGGCATTTTTAATGCAGCGTGGGAGGCCAATAGATTTTTTTAGCAAGGCACTCAAGGGTAAATCCCTCTCATTGTCCACATAACTTTTTGCCTTAGTTTTAGCATGTTAAAGTGGAGGCCTTATTTATTGGGGCGGACCTTTGTGGCTAGAACTGACCAGGAAAGCTTCAAGCACTTGCTAGACCAAAAAATTGGAACACCTATGCAACAAAAATGGGTAACTAAGCTACTTGGCTACGATTTTGTGGTAGAGTATAAAAAGAGTTCCGAGAATAGGGTGGTTGATGCCCTATCCTGTAAAGATAAGGCTAATTATCTTTCCAAGAGTGGAATGGGTGGAGGACCTAAAGAAGGCTTATGAAGTGGATGAGCACTTAAAGGAGCTGCTAAAGAATTGTTCAGAAGGTAAGTTAAGCCATAACTATACCTTGAGGGAAGGGTTACTGCTATATAAGAACAGATTGTGCATTCCTCAACATGAGGAATTTAAAAATAAACTAATGGAGCTGTCCCATAGCAGCCTATGGGGTGGACATTTAGGTTATGATAAATCCATTCATCGAATGAGAAGGGATTTTTATTGGTCGGGAATGAAAAAAGATTTAAAAAGGTTCATCCGAGCTTGTGACATTTGTCAAAGGATGAAGGCAGATAACACTCTACCAAATGGCTTGTTGTAGCCATTACCCATACCAGCCCAACCATGGACTCATATCACCATGGATTTCATTGATGAGCTTCCCATTTCACAAGGCTTTGACTGTTTATGGGTTGTGGTTGACCGAGTAACAAACTACAGTCACTTTGTACCCCTTACACACCCCTTACACAGTCATTTTGTACCCTTTACACGCCCCTACACAGCCAGGACAATGGCTGATTTGTGCCTAAAAAATACCCTCAAATTACATGGTTTACCCCAATCTATCATTTTTGACAGGGACACTACATTCACAAGCCAATTTTGGCAAGACTTGTTCTTTTTACAGGGGTTTAGATGTCAATGAGTACCACCTACCATCCTCAGACCGACGGGCAAATAGAAGTGGTAAACAAAACAGTGGAGAACTACCTACGGTGTTTCACAGGGGACAAACCTAAAGATTGGGCAGTCTAGGTTCCCCTTGCCGAGTGGTGGTACAATTCCACTAAGCACACTTCCACGAGGATATCCCCCTTTGAAGCCCTCTACCGCTACCCCCCCCCCCCCCACCCTGAATGCTAGATTACATCCCGAGAACAGCCCAAATTGACACAGTGGACCCAACTCTACGCGACAGGGACCAAATCTCAAAGTTACTCAAGCAGAATTCACAACAGGCCCAAGATCGCATGAAGAAATATTCTGATTTGAAAAGAAAAGAGCAACAATTCTCAATAGGGGAATGGGTATACCTGCGGCTACAACCTTATCAACAATTCTGTTTGGTTATCGTCTGCCACTCATCGCTGTATCTCTGCCTAAATCTCATCCCAACTCCACCCTTCCTTCCTCCCCACTTCGATGTCTCCCTCAACAGACCCACCCTCTCGGGGTTCTCCTTCTCCCTCATGATCTCACAAGCCACGGGTTACCTCCTCCACTCCCCAAGCTAAAGCCCTCTGTTAGTTCCACCATCTTGCACGACCATGACCAATGTGCCCAGTGGAGAACCCCTATAACCCTCCTCCAAATTGCCCCTGCTCCAGCCATGAGCACCATCTCCTTCTCTCCTCACGGTTCCTCCCCTTAAGGTCTCGGCAATGTGCCACCCTTCTTCTCCACAAGCCACCTCATGACCCCTTATTGTAGCAACCAGAAAACAAAGCAAGTGCCCTTGATTCTCAACCCTACTCCACCCTACACGACACTTCCATCGTCTCACAAAACCCCTTTATACGCAACTGCTCAACCCACCCTCCAAGCCCAAAAAACCAGCAACACCTCAAGCCATCGTGAGTCTCCACGCCACTAACCAAGAACCACCACCCGGCATCCTTTTGACTTATGGTATATTTTATGTCTCTTTACATTTAGAATTGTTGTATTGTGAAGCTGTGATTGTGTAGTTGTAATTGGTGGTATGATGTGAAACGATGGAATATTGTGTATTGTGAAATATGTTGTGTTGTGAACTATGATCTGCGGATGGTGTAGTTGTGATTTGGCTGTGGAGTGTGAAGTGACAGGGGTTGTTGTGTAGTTTGTGTTGTGGCTGTGTGTAGTATGAAGTGACGGGGTTATGGTGTAGTGTGTGATGTAGTTGTGATATGGCAACATGTTATGAAGTGTCAGGATTAAATGTGAAGCTGTAATGTGATTGTGAATGGTGTAATTGAGATGGGGTTGTGACTGTGAAGTGATGGGATCACTATGCAGTTTGGAAAGTGGTTGTGAACTGTGTGAAGTGATGGGATGTGGTGTAATTGTGATTGTGGTTGTATGTCGTGTGAAGTGTCGAGATAAGCTATGTAGTTAGGCATGATGTTTGAAGGGATATGTTGGTTGGGATCGTGTTGGCTTGTGTGATGTTTGTGTAAACAAGTGGATGTGTTGGCAGATTGTATGTTGATCTTAGGTGATAAAAGGGTAAGGTATATGTGTGAATTGGTCTGACGCATGTGCCGGACAGATTTATCGTATGTAATTTATAGTCTATCCTAAGCATGAGCACACAAAGTTTAAGCGTCAAAGTTGGCTTAAAGTTGTGTATTATGCTTGGGTTGAATCACAATGAAGTGTTGGTTAGACTATGCATGAATGGAGGAAGGGCGTGATGGAGTTGATGGGATTTTGCCTTAACCTTTAAAGTGAACCATTGAGATTCACTTTAAGGTATAAGGACATGGAGTTGAATGTCAAGTGTTGGAAGTGTGACTTCAATGGGTCTAAGTGAAGGAAGTATAAGTCAATGGTAGTTTTATGCATTTCTAATTTTAAGTTGAATATGCACTTGAAAAGAGAATGATGTTAAGGTTATGTATGCATGTAAGTTGCCATCTAACATGCACATGAATGGACTGTATGAAATGAAAGTAGCATGGAATCCAAGTAAATATTATGTTCATACTCTTTTATAGTTTTCTAATAATATGAAAATGAAAAAGAAAATGTTTCTCTTTATGATGCTTTATGAAATGAAATGAAATGATATTTTATGAAAGTATGCTAAGTATTAATGTTTAAAGGTATATGTATGTAATGGCCTTTTTTGGTAGCCCCTATTGATGCACCTCAAAGAATAGTTGTATGCATGTGAATGCATTTTATATGTAGTACTTATTGTATTTATGTTCCATGAAATGAATTGTTGAGGTTTATGCTTGATGTTAAGATATGATATTTAAATGATGCGATGAAAGGGTATTTAAATGAAGCTATGAAATGATATTTAAATGACTCTATGAAAGGATATTTAACTGAGGCTATAGAATGAAGTTTAAATGATGCTATGAAATTATGTTTAAAGGATGCTATGAAATGATGTTTATTGATGATGTTTATGAAATGAAATGGACTGATGAATGCAATGAATGAAAAGGAAAGGACTGAAAGGAATGAATGAATGAAAGAAAAGGAAATGAAAGGAATGAATGTTTGAATGTATGAAGCTATGTAATGGCCATGACTGAATGAATGAATGATGGTAACAATGGACTGGGCAGATTGTAATGCCGTGTAAGTAATACTGGTAGTTCACCCAATGCTACCCCCTGACTGAAATGGATTCCTAACCCAAAGCCCATGGGCAGAGTCAGGTCCATATGATCGTTAATCCCAATATATGGGGCGTAATAATGTGTATAGGCCAGAGGAAAAGTGATAAGAGTAACTGAATGTATGAATAGTTTAGTTTCTTTATGAATCAATGTACAAGGTGTGTGAAATGTCTTATGAAAAATGAAAATTCTTTTAAAGAAAAACCCCACCTTGTAATGTTTTCAAAAGAAATGAATGCTTTATGTAAACTATGTAGAGGAATGATAAATGCATGAATGAAAACCTATGTTAGAATATTTTTACAATATGAAGTAATGCTTACTGAGTATCGACTCATTTTGTTTTTATGTATGTCCCTCCCTCCCCTAGGAACAAAATAAGAAAGAAGCGTTAGGACATACATGACCCAAGGGAAAAGTGACAGAAGCCTAAGCATGCTTTATGTAATGTATGAAAGTATTTTTTTGTAAAAGGACTTTGTAATTAATTTAATGATTTCTACTGTAAACTCTCTTTTAATTTACAAATAAGGTTTTAATTTTAAACATGGAGTCTTTTATATCCTGGGAAGGAAAGAAAAAAGTTTTAAAAGTTTTAGTAATTCTCGTCTCATTTTCTAAAATTATTTTTCTAAAGTCTCACCACTTGGACGGGCGTTACAACAGGCACTAATGCCGATGGTGCCCCTACTTTCAATTTCATGTTATACGTACTCGTGTTGGTACATATACTTGTCATGAGATACATACTTTACGTTTTCCATAGTAGGTGCAGATACCTGTGAACTGGTACGTATGTTAAAGCACTCACAACTTTTGCAGATACCTATGTAGTGATGTTGTAATCGGTAGGGACACACTGCTCAAAGGGACCTTGTAGCACTCACATGGTCACTTTTATTAATCATGCTTATTCAATGAACAAGATTTCAAGTTCATGTATTTCATGTTCAAGCTCATGTTAATTTCAAGTTCAATTCAGGTTCAGTTCAAGTTCATGTCATGTCAAGTTCAATTCAGTTCACGTTCAAGTTCAAGTCATGTCAATAAACGTCATGTTAAATGTCAAGTCACGTCAAACTTATTTGTGATCATGTCATGCATTCATGCTTTTACTAGCATGTATGCATCTTTAAATTGTCAGTTAAGTTATTCATCTTTAAATTGTCAGTTAAGTTATTTGTTAACTTTTTGGGATTTGTATTCAAATCTCGTCGTGGTAGTCCAAACTACCATTCCCCCCGAACTGGTAGATGATGTGTCAGGACCAGGAGATACAACGGATACTGGTTGATTGGAGACAGTCAACTAGGTAGCGCAGACACGATGCGGAGCTCAGCCTCCATGATCAGATTTATATATAGTATTATGATGTCCTTGACCAAGTTGCGAGAGCTGCACGATGGTTTAGCCCAGTAGATGTTTCAGTTTATGCACGCACTTATGGAGCTCTATCTCCCATACTTTTGTGATTACAAACCTTTTGGACTTATGTTGTAATCAAGAGTGTCTATCACTTTAATGTTTATGTAATATGTTTAAAAGTTTTTGGGATATATCTCATTTGGTGCATAGTATTGTTCAAGAAAAAAAATTATCCGCTACGAATATTAGATATTGTTATATGCATGCTAGGTGCATTGTATCTTTAATTGTCATGAATTGGGGCAAGTAACCTTGTGCATTGCATCCTAAGCGGAATCTGGGGGCATCACATCTAACGATAGTGTGTGTAACCATTAGATGTGAGACATGGTAAATGTCGTGAAGGCAAATTGCGAATTGCGAATTGTTGTATCATATTGAAAGCTCATGGTGAAGGTGTTACAATTTGCTTAAGTGTCTCTGTATATGATGTACTCACATCCGGTCAAAGGATAGGTAATGTGGTGTGGTAACTAGCAGGTAACCCATGGTTCATAGGGGTAGCCGTGAGGTGTTCATACATTGTTATATGGAATAAATGTACAAGTGATTAAAATGAAATGGCACATTGTACATTGTTAAAAGTTCAATGTTTTTTCCTATATAAAAAAAAAAAGTTCAATGTTTTTTTCTATAAAAAAAAGGTTCGGTGTTTTTGGAAAAAAAAAAAAAGGAATATGGGAGAAAAAATGTGTTTTGAGAAAATTGCATGTTAATACTCATGCATCCATGTTCATTGTAACAACCAGCTAGAAATTCAATAGTGTAATTTCTATTGGCTTTAGGAATCTCGTGAAAACCTATAAGTTTTTACTAATCGACCAATCGCATAGGTTTTAGTCTATCAACATAGTCAATGTTATCACTCACTATGGTGCTAGAAGTGAAATTTTAATTATTTGAGGTAGTTAGAAGTGTTAGAATGCGTTATGGTCTATGCCATTAGACTCGGTTGATTATTTAGGATTTTATGGCGCAATAAGTACGTTTTCATATTTTCGGATGAAAGGCCTGTTTGAAACTATGAAATTACTCTTAAGGGCACTTAGGAGTTGAATTTCAGTAAACAATTTTCACTAGAGGTTAATATGAATATTTAGGAATTTTTAGTGCTAAGTTTATGATTCACTTTTTCGGAGTAAATAGTAACCTCGGTAAGTGCACCAAGTGTAGTGTTTCAACATAACAATGTGGAATATCTAAACTAAATTAGAGAAATTTTATTTGGATACTTGGTAAGATCTTAACCATACATAGTGAATAGTGCTAGACACTTGGCACCATGAGGAACGTTTGATGGATTTGAAGGAATATAAAGGTGTAAGATCATGTCACCTAAGCATAAATCCTATTCCATCCGACCAGTCAAATTATACCAAACCAAAGAGGATTTTCACCCTAGTGAAATCCTATATGATTGGAATCTAACTGAGAACCCAAAAGTATGGTTGAAATCAAAATCCTAAACGGTTTTATCCAAACCATAAAGTTGACTTCCAAAACCTAAATGAATCAGTTTTTAGCATTGTGATTAATCGCTTGATTAAATTACTTCCACATGTAATTAATCCTTTAAATTTGTGTTAGAACATCATTATTCAACCTTGTTAACCTTGGAAAATTGATTGGGCCAAGTGATATTTGGTTTGGGCTTGATAGCAACCCAAACCCTCTTAAAACTCCAAAATTTAGGCCCATTCGGTTTACGCCCATTAAGGCCTACGAATTTGGACATCTTAGCATCACTTTTTGACTAAGCAAGTTCACTCCCAACATGCCTAACCAGATTTTTTCAAGGGGGCCTAGAAGGTTCTTGAAGTAAAGGCTAAAGGGCCACCTTACTCTTTCACTTCTACACTCCACCAAGAGAAATATCTTAGGCTGATTTTTGTATAATGTAATGAGAAGAAAAGGCTAACACTCAAGCTTTATTTCAGTCCTATCACTTTCCATAACTTGTGTAAGAATCTCTCCAGCCCACTTCCCACGAAAAGCAACCATACTTTACACTTTTCTTTGATAGAACTTAAAAGATACTATTGGACAGCTTTCCAGAACTACATTGCACGCCTGATTGTAAGCTTTTTAAAGTGTTTTTGCACAAATTTTTCTTCACGAAAGTTGTTTCTTCTTTAGTCTAGTTTACGTGGATATCTTATTTGTTCTATTTTAAGACCATTTGACCTGTAAAATGTTGTATGAACCCCAGAAAGGTCATTCTTGGCATTAAATTTGAGAGTGTATTATATTTTGAAGAGTTTTTGACCAAGCTAATGGATAGATCACGGTCCGAAATTTTTATGGAGTACTTTTAAATTTTGTATATGATCATTGGTTGAGGATTTTTTTCATGATTAAAGGTTTTGATGAAATATTTTCTTACATCTAGAAACTTAGAAACTGGAAGAAGAAAAACAGTTTTTGTTTTGAGAAAGTTTTATGCTTTAATCTTATTTCAATGGCTTTGGTATTTTTATTTGAGGATCCTAAGCCTCTTATATACATCTTAGAATGTTTTTTTAAATATATTTGATGTTAGTTTCAAAGATATAAAATTTTATGCAAGGAGATATTCGGTTAGGCCAAAGTGATGATGTTCTTGGTTAAATCCATGTTTTGGTTTATTTTTAACCATGTGATCTTGAGTTTAAAGCTTAGATATTTTTTAAGACACCTTTTTAAACCATGTGATGTTTTGGTTTCAAGATCACTTCTTTTAAAGTCTTGGATCAATAGATTGATCAAAACAAGTTAGAAACAAAAATTTGTTTTAAGTTAGAAGAAAAACCGAAAAGTTCAAGTATGGTTTTAGTGATTTTGATGACTTTTGTTCATGATTCGAAACATAATTATTCTTAGGAATATGTTATGAGTATATTATAAAGTTTAATCATGAGTTTTGAAATTTGAAAGAATTGCAACAAAAATCAAGGGCAATAGCTTATGTAAGTTTCGGCCCTATAGAGTTTTAATGGTTTCTTTTAGTTTAAAATTTGTCTGAATTAATATTTGAGCTTGGGACAAAATTTACATGAGGTATGTAAATTTTGATATTTTTGGAGTTAGGATGCAAAATCCTTAAGTTAGGGGTAAAATGGTCATTTTTCCACAGGTAGAGGGTAAAATGATAATTTTAGTCTAAGTTGATATTTTTCCATATTTCAAATTGTTAGTGATTAAATTCTAACTTTTAGAAATCGTTACTTTCAATTTCTCTTGATCGCACTGATTGTTAGTTTTTTTAAGTATTTTCGCACAAAGTTTTCTTCATGAAAGTTGTTCTTTTTTTAGTCTAGTTTACGTTGATATCTTATTTGTTCCATTTGAAGATCTTTTGATTTGTCAAATGTTATTTGAACCCCAGAAAGGTCATTCTGGGTGATAAACTGGAGAATGTGTTATATTTTTGAGTTTTTGACCAAGCTCAAGGATAGATCTTGGTCTTTGAAAGATTTGCTTAGATCTAGAAACATAGAAACTGGAAGAAGAAAAATAGTTTATGTTTTGAGAAAGATTAAATCTTTTATGGTCTAATCTTATTCCAATGGCTTTGATATTTTTATTCAAGGATCCTACGCCTCTTATATACATGTTACAATATTAGGTTGGAGATATTTGAAGTTAGATTCAAATATATGAATTTTTAAGCAACAGAATATTCAGTTAAGCCAGTGTTGATGTTCTTGGTTAAGTCCATATTTTGGTTGATTTTTAACCATGTGTTCTTGAGTTTAAAGCTAAGATCTGTTTTAGGAAACCTTTCTAAACCATGTGATGTTTTTGTTTGAATATCACATCTTTTAAGTCTTGGATCAAGAGATTGATCAAAACAAGTTAGAAACAAAAATCTGTTTTGAACTTAGAAGAAAAACTGAAAAGTTCAAGTACGTTTTACTGATTTTAATGAATTTTGTTCGTGATTCAAAACATAATTATTCTTATGAATATGTTATGAATATATAATAAAGTTTAATCATGAGTTTTAAAATTTGAAAGAAATACAACAAAAATCAAGGGCAATAGCCTATGTTAGATTCGGCCCCTATAGACATTTAATGGTTGCATTTAGTTTAAAATTTTTCTAAATTAATATTTGAGCTTAGGACAAAATTTACATGAGGTATGTAAATTTTGGTATTTTTGCAGTTAGGATGCAAAATCCTTACGTTATGGGTAAAATGGTCATGTTCCCATACGTAGAGGGTAAAATGATAATTTACTCTATGTTCATATTTTTCCATATTTCTAATTGTTAGTGATTAAGTTATAACTTTTAGAAATCACTACTTTCAATTTCTCTTGATTGCAGTGATTGTTAGCTTTTTTTGTGTTTTCGCTCAAAGTTTTCTTCATAAAAGTTGTTCCTTTTTTAGTCTAGTTTACGTTGATATCTTATTTGTACCATTTGAAGATCTGTCAAATGTTATTTGAACCCCAGAAAGGTCATTATGGGCGATAAACTGGAGAGTGTGTTATATTTTACAGTTTTTGACCAAGCTAAAACATAGATCTTGGTCCAAAATTTTTATGAAGTATTTTTAACATGTGTATATGGTTATATTTTGAGGTTTTTTGCATGATTAAAAGTTTTGGTGAAAGATTTGCTTAGATCTAGAAACAGAGAAACTGGAAGAGGAAAAATAGTTTCTGTTTCAAGAACGTTTAAATCTTTTATAGTCTAATCTTATTTCAATGGCTTTGATATTTTTATTTGAGAATCCTATGCCTCTTATATACACGTTAGAATATTAGGTTGGAGATATTTGATGTAGATTCAAAGATACGAATTTTTATACAAGAAAAAATATGGTTAAACCAAAGTGTTGATGTTCTTGGTTAAATCCATGTTTTGGTTGATTTTTAACCATGTGATCTTGAGTTTAAAGCTCAGATCTGTTTTAGGACACCTTTCTAAACCATGTGATGTTTTGATTGAAGATAAGATCTTTTAAGTCTCGGATCAAGAGGTTGATCAAAATAAGTTAGAAACAAAAATCTATTTTGAAATTAGAAGAGAAACCGAAAAATTCAAATATGGTGTCAGTGATTTTAATGACTTTCGTTCGTTATTCAAAACATGATTATTCTTAGGAATATGTTTTGAGTATATTATAAGAATTTTTTTTTAAACATGAGTTTTGAAATTTGAAAGAATTGCAACAAAAATCAAAGGAAATAGCTTATGTAAGTTTCGGTCCCTATAGAGTTTTAATGGTTGCGTTTAGTTTAAAATTTTTTTGAATTAATATTTGAGCTTAGAACAAAATTTACATACCTCTGGTGATTTTTGCAGTTATGATGCAAAATCCTTAAGTTAGGGGTAAAATGGTCATTTTCCCACTTGTAAAGGGTAAAATGATAATTTTACTCTAAGTTGATATTTTTCCATATTTCTAATTAATAGTGATTAAGTTCTAACTTTTAGAAATCACTACTTTCAATTTCTCTTGTTCGCACTGATTCTTAGCTTTTTTAAGTGTTTTCACGCAAAGCTTCCTTCATGAAACTTGTTCTTTTTTTAGTCTAGCTTATGTTGATGTCTTATTTGTACTATTTAAAGATCTTTTGATCTGTCAAATGTAATTTGAACCCCCAGAAAGGTCATTATGGGCGATAAACTGGAGAGTGTTATATTTTGGAGTTTTTGACTAGGCAAAAGGATAGATCTTGGTCTAAAATTTTTACGAAGTATTTTTAACATGTGTATATGGTTATTTTTTGAGGATCTTTGGCATGATTAAAAGTTTTGGAGAAGGATTTGCTTAGATCTAGAAACATAGAAACTAGAAGAGGAAAAATAGTTTATGTTTTGAGAAAATTTAAATCTTTTATCGTCTAATCTTATTCCAATGGCTTTAATATTTTTATTTGAGAATCCTATGCCTCTTATATACATGTTAGAATATTAGCATGGAGATATTTGATATTAGATTCAAAGATATGAATTTTTATGCAAGAGGATATTCGGTTAAGCTAAAGTGTTGATGTTCTTGGTTAAATCCATGTTTTGGTTGATTTTTAACCATGTGATCTTGAGTTTAAAGCTCATATCTATTTTAGGAAACCTTTCTAAACCATGTGATGTTTTGCTTTGAAGATCACATCTTTTCAGTCTTGGATCAAGAGGTTGATCAAAACAAATTAGAAACAGAAATCTGTATTGAACTTCGAAGAAAAACCGAAAGTTCAAGTACGGTTTTAGTGATTTTAATGAATTTTGTTTGTGATTCAAAACATAATTATTCTTAGGAATATGTTATGAGTATATTATAAAGTTTAATCATTAGTTTTAAAAATTGAAAGAATTGCAACAAAAATCAATGGGAAATAGCTTATGTAAGTTTCGACCCCTATAGAGTTTTAATGGTTGCGTTTCGTTTAAAATTTTTCTGAATTAATATTTGAGTTTAAGACAAAATTTACATACCTCTGGTTATTTTTGCAGTTAGGATGCAAAATCCTTAAGTTAGGGGTACAATGGTCATTTTTCCATATGAGAGGGTAAAATGATCATTTTACTCTAAGTTGATATTTTTCCATATTTCTAATTATTAGTTATTAAGTTCTAATTTTTAGAAATAATTACTTTCAATTTCTCTTCATCGCACTGATTGTTAGCGTTTTTATGTTTTTTCGCGCAAAGTTTTCTACATGAAACTTGTTCCTTTTTTAGTCTAGTTTACGTTGATATCTTATTTGTTCCATTTGAAGATCTTTTGATCTGTCAAATGTTATTTGAAGCCTAGAAAGGTCATTATGGGCGATAAACTGGAGAGTGTGTTATATTTTGGACTTTTTGACCAAGCTAAAGGATAGATCTTGGTCCGAAAATTTTATGAGGTATTTTTAACATGTGTATATGGTTATCTTTTGTGGATGTTTTGCATGATTAAAAGTTTTGGCGAAAGATTTGCTTAGATCTAGAAACATAGAAATTGGAGGAGGAAAAATAATTTCTGTTTTGAGAACGTTTAAATCTTTTATGGTCTAATCTTATTTCAATGGCTTTGATATTTTTATTTGAGAATCCTATGCCTCTTATAACACGTTAGAATATTAGGTTGGAGATATTTGATGGTTGCATTTTGTTTAAAATTTTTCTGAATTCACATCTTAGCTTAGGACAAAATTTACATGAGGTATGTAAATTTTGGTGATTTTTACAGTTAGGATGCCAAACCCTTAAGTTAGGGGTAAAATTGTCAATTTCTCACATGTAGAGGGTAAAATGATAATTTTACTCTATATTGAGATTTTTCCATATTTCTAATTATTAGTGATTAAGTTCTAACATTTAGAAAGCACTACTTTCAATTTCTCTTAATCGCACAGATTGTTAGCTTTTTTAAGTCCTTTCGCGCAAAGTGTTCTTCATGAAAGTTGTTCCTTGTTTAGCTTAGTTTACGTTGATAACTTATTTGTTCCATTTGAAGATCTTTTGATCTGTCAAATGTTATTTGAACCCAGAAAGGTCATTATGGGCGACAAACTGGAGAATGTATTATATTTTGGAGATTTTGACCAAGCTAAAGGATAGATCTTGGTTCAAAATTTTTAGGAAGTATTTTTAACATGTGTATATGGTTATTTTTTGAGGATTTTTTGCACGATTAAAAGTTTTGGTAAAAGATTTGCTTAGATCTAGAAACACAGAAACTGGAAGAGGAAAAATTGTTTCTGTTTTGAGAACGTTTAAATCTTTTATGGTCTAATCTTATTTCAATGGCTCTGATATTTTTATTTGAGAATCCTATGCCTCTTATAACACGTTACAATATTAGGTTGGAGATATTTGATGTTAGATTCAAAGATATGAATTTTTATGTAAGAGGATATTCGGTTAAGCCAAAGTGTTGATGTTCTTGGTTAAATCCATGATTTGGTTGATTTTTAACCATGTGATCTTGTGTTTAAAGCTCAGATCTGTTTTTGGAAACCTTTCTAAACCTTGGGTTGTTTTGGTTTGAAGAACACATCTTTTAAGTCTTGGATCAAGAGGTTGATCAAAACAAGTTAGAAACAAAAATCTGTTTTGAACTTAGAAGAAAAACCGAAAAGTTCAAGTATGGTTTTAGTGATTTTAATGACTTTTGTTCGTGATTCAAAACTTAATTATTCTCAGGAATATGTTTTGAGTATATTATAAGAAAATTTTTTATTTAATCATGAGTTTTGAAATTTGAAAAAATAGCAACAAAAATCAAGGGAAATAGCTTATTAAGTTTCAACCCCTATAGAGTTTTAATGGTTGCGCTTAGTTTAAAATTTTTCTGAATTAATATTTGAACTTAGGACAAAATTTATATGAGATATGTAAATTATGGTATTTTCGGAGTTAGGATTCAAAATCCTTAACTTAGGGGTAGAATGGTCATTTTCACACATGTAAAGGATAAAATGATAATTTTACTCTATGTTGATATTTTTCTATATTTCTAATTGTTAGTGATTAAGTTCTAACTTTTAGAAATCACTACTTTCAATTTCTCTTGATCGCACTAATTGTTAGCTTTTTTAAATGTTTTTTCGCAAAGTTTCCTTTATAAAAGTTAGTCATTTTTTAGTCTAGCTTACGTTGATATCTTATTTGTTCCATTTGAAGATCTTTTTATCTGTCAAATGTTATTTGAACCCTAGAAAGGTCATTCAGGGGGATAAACTGGAGAGTGTGTTATATTTGGGAGTTTTTGACCAAGCTAAAGGATAGAACTTGGTCCAAAATTTTTGTGAAGTATTTTTAACATGTGTATATGGTTATTTCTTGAGGATTTTTTGCATGATTAAAAGTTTTGGTGAAAGAATTGCTTAGATCTAGAAACATAGAAACCGGAAGAGGAAAAATAGTTTCTGTTTTGAGATAGTTTAAATATTTTATGGTCTAATCTTATTCCAATGGCTTTGATATTTTTTTTTTTTTTTTGAGGATCCTAAGCCTCTTATATACATGTTAGAATATTAGGCTGGAGATATTTGATGTTAGATTCAAATATATGAATTTTATGCAACAGGATATTCGGTTAAGCCAAAGTGTTGATGTTCTTGGTTAAATCCATGTTTTGGTTGATTTCTAACCATGTGATCTTGTGTTTAAAGCTCATATCTGTTTTTGGAAACCTTTCTAAACCATGGGTTGTTTTGGTTTCAAGAACACATCTTTTATGTCTTGGATCAAGAGGTTGATCAAAACAAGTTAGAAACAAAAATCTATTTTGAACTAACGAGAAAAACCGAAAAGTTCAAGTATGGTTTAGTGATTTTAATGACTTTTGTTCGTGATTCAAAACAAAATTATTCTTAGGAATATGTTTTGAGTATATTATAAGAAAATTTTTTATTTAATCATGAGTTTTGAAGTTTGAAAGAATTGCAACAAAAATCAAGGGAAATAGCTTACGCAAGTTTTGGCCCCTATAGAGTTTTAATGGTTGTGTTTGGTTTAAAATTTTTCTGAATTAATATTTGAACTTAGGAAAAAATTTACACAAGGTATGTAAATTTTGGTATTTTCGGAGTTAGGATTCAAAATCCTTAAGTTAGTGGTAAAATTGTCATTTTCACACATGTAAAGGGTAAAATGATAATTTTACTCTATGTTGATATCTTTCCATATTTCTAATTGTTAGTGATTAAGTTCTAAGTTTTAGAAATCACAATTTCTCTTGATCGCACAAATTGTTATCTTTTTTAACTGTTTTTTCGCAAAGCTTTCTTCATAAAAGTTAATCCTTTTTTAGTCTAGTTTACGTTGATATCTTATTTGTTCCATTTGAAGATCTTTTTATCTGTCAAATGTTATTTGAACCCCAGAAAGGTCATTCAGGGGGATAAACTGGAGAGTGTGTTATATTTGGGAGTTTTTGACCAAGCTAAAGGATAGAACTTGGTCCAAAATTTTTGTGAATAATTTTTAACATGTGTATATGGTTATTTTTTGAGGATTTTTTGCATGATTAAAAGTTTTGGTGAAAGATTTGCTTACATCTAGAAACATAGAAACCGGAAGAGGAGAAATAGTTTCTGTTTCGAGATAGTTTAAATATTTTATGGTCTAATCTTATTGCAATGGCTTTGATATTTTTTTTTTTTTTTTAGGATCCTAAGCCTCTTATATACATGTTAGAATATTAGGTTGGAGATATTTGATGTTAGATTCAAATATCTGAATTTTATGCAACAGGATATTCGGTTAAGCCAAAGTGTTGATGTTCGTGGTTAAATCCATGTTTTGTTTGATTTCTAACCATGTGATCTTGTGTTTAAAGCTAAGATCTGTTTTTGGAAACCTTTCTAAACTATGGGTTGTTTTGGTTTGAAGAACACATCTTTATGTCTTGGATCAAGAGGTTGATCAAAACAAGTTAGAAACAAAAATCTATTTTGAACTAAGGAGAAAAACCGAAAAGTTCAAGTATGGTTTAGTGATTTTAATGACTTTTGTTCGTGATTCAAAACAAAATTATTCTTAGGAATATGTTTTGAGTATATTATAAGAAAATTTTTTATTTAATCATGAGTTTTGAAGTTTGAAAGAATTGCAACAAAAATCAAGGGAAATAGCTTATGCAAGTTTTAGCCCCTATAGAGTTTTAATGGTTGTGTTTGGCTTAAAATTTTTCTGAATTAATATTTGAGCTTAGGAAAAAATTTACACAAGCTATGTAAATTTTGGTATTTTAGGAGTTAGGATGCAAAATCCTTAAGTTAGGGGTAAAATGGTCATTTTTACACATGTAAAGGGTAAAATGATAATTTCACCCTATGTTGATATTTTTCCCTATTTTTAATTGTTAGTGATTAAGTTCTAACTTTTAGAAATCACTACTTTCAATCTCTCTTGATCGTGCTAATTGTTAGCTTTTTTAACTGTTTTTTCGCAAAGTTTTCTTCATAAAAGTTAATCCTTTTTTATTCTAGTTTACGTTGATATCTTATTTGTTCCATTTGAAGATCTTTTGATCTGTCAAATGTTATTTGAACCCCTGAAAGGTCATTCAGGGGGATAAATTGGAGAGTGTGTTATATTTGGGAGTTTTTGACCAAGCTAAAGGATAAAACTTGGTCCAAAATTTTTGTGAAGTATATTTAACATGTGTATATGGTTATTTTTTGAGGATTTTTTGCATGATTAAAAGTTTTGGTGAAAGATTTGCTTAGATCTAGAAACATAGAAACCGGAAGAGGAAAAATAGTTTCTGTTTTGAGATAGTTTAAATATTTAATGGTCTAATCTTACTCCAATGGCTTTGATATTTTTTTTTTTTTTTTTTGAGGATCCTAAGTCTCTTATATACATGTAGAATATTAGGTTGGAGATATTTGATGTTAGATTCAAATATTTGAATTTTATGCAAGAGGATATTCGGTTAAGCCAAAGTGTTGATGTTATTGGTTAAATCCATGTTTTGGTTGATTTCTAACCATGTGATCTTGTGTTTAAAGCTCAGATCTGTTTTTGGAAACCTTTCCAAACCTTGGGTTGTTTTGGTTTGAAGAACACATCTTTTATGTCTTGGATCAAGAGGTTGATCAAAACAAGTTAGAAACAAAAATCTATTTTGAACTAAGGAGAAAAACCGAAAAGTTCAAGTATGGTTTAGTGATTTTAATGATTTTTGTTCGTGATTCAAAACATAATTATTTTTAGGAATATGTTTTGAGTATATTATAAGAAAATTTTTTATTTAATCATGAGTTTTGAAGTTTGAAAGAATTGCAACAAAAATCAAGGGAAATAGCTTATGCAAGTTTCAGCCCTTATAGAGTTTTAATGGTTGTGTTTGGTTTAAAATTTTTCTGAATTAATATTTGAGCTTAGGAAAAAATTTACACAAGGCATGTAAATTTTGGTATTTTCGGAGTTCGGTTGGAAAATCTTTAAGTTAGGGGTAAAATGATCATTTTCCCACATGTAAAGGGTAAAATGAAAATTTTACTCTTTGTTGATATTTTTCCAAATTTCTAATGGTTAGTGATTAAGTTCTAACATTTAGAAATTACTACTTTCAATTTCTCTTGATCGCACTAATTGTTTACTTTTTTAAGTGTTTTCGTGCGAAGTTTTCTTCATGAAAGTTAATCAATTTTTAGTCTAGTTTACGTTGATATCTTATTTGTTCTATTTGAAGATCTTTTGATCTGGCAAATGTTATTTGGACCGCAGAAAGTTCATTCTGGGCGATAAACCGGAGACTGTGTTATATTTGGGAGATTTTGACCAAGCTAAAACATAGATCTTGGTCCAAAATTTTTATGAAGTATTTTTAACATGTGTCTATGGTTATTTTTTGAGGATTTTTTGCATGATTAAACGTTTTGGTGAAATATTTGCTTAGATCAAGAAACATAGAAACTGGAAGAAGGAAAATAGTTTATGTTTTGAGAAAGTTTAAATCTTTTTTGTAGATCTAATCTTATTCCAATGGCTTTGATATTTTGATTTGAGGATCCTAAGCCTCTTATAAACATGTCAGAATATTAGGTTGGAGATATTTGATGTTAGATTCAAAGGTATGAATTTTTATGTAAGAGGATATTCGGTTAAGCCAAAGTGTTGATGTTCTTGGTTAAATCCATGTTTTGGTTGATTTTTAACCATGTGATCTTGAGTTTAAAGCTCATATCTGTTTTAGGAAACCTTTCTAAACCATGTTATGTTTTGGCTTGAGGATCACATCTTTTAAGTCTTGGATCAAGAGGTTGATCAAAACAAGTTAGAAACAAAAATCTGTTTTGAACTTAGAAGAAAAACCGAAATGTTCAAGTATGGTTTTAGTGATTTTAATGACTTTTTTTCGTGATTCAAAACTTAATTATTTTTAGGAATATGTTTTGAGTATATTATAAGAAAATTTTTTATTTAATCATGAGTTTTGAAATTTGAAAGAATAGCAACAAAAATCAAGGGAAATGGCTTATTTAAGATTAAGCCCCTATAGCGTTTTAATGGTTGCGCTTAGTTTAAAATTTTTCTGAATTAATATTTGAGCTTAGGACAAAATTTATTCGAGATATGTAAATTTTGGTATTTTCGGAGTTAGGATGCAAAATCCTTATGTTAGGGGTAAAACAGTCATTTTCACACATGTAAAGGGTAAAATGATAATTTTACTCTATGTTGATATTTTTCCATATTTCTAATTGTTAGTGAGTAAGTTCTAACATTTAGAAATCACTACTTTCAATTTCTCTTGATCGCACTAATTGTTAGCTTTTTTAAATATTTTTTCGCAAAGTTTTCTTCATAAAAGTTAATCATTTTTTAGTCTAGTTTACGTTGATATCTTATTTGTTCCATTTGAAGATCTTTTGATCTGTCAAATATTATTTGAACCCTAGAAAGGTCATTCAGGGGGATAAACTGGAGAGTGTGTTACATTTGGGAGTTTTTTACCAAGCTAAAGGATAGAACTTGGTCCAAAATTTTTGTGAAGTATTTTTAACATGTGTATACGGTTAATTTTTGTGGATTTTTTGCATGATTAAATGTTTTGGGGAAAGATTTGCTTAGATCTAGAAACAAAGAAACCGGAAGTGGAAAAATAGTTTTTGTTTTGAGATAGTTTAAATATTTTATGGTCTAATCTTATTCCAATGGCTTTGATATTTTTTTTTTTTTAAGGATCCTAAGTCTCTTATATACATGTTAGAATATTAGGTTGGAGATATTTGATGTTAGATTCAAATATACGAATTTTATGCAAGAGGATATTTGGTTAAGCCAAAGTGTTGATGTTCTTGGTTAAATCCATGTTTTGGTTTATTTCTAACCATGTGATCTTGTGTTTAAAGCTCAGATCTGTTTTTGGAAACCTTTCTAAACCATGGGTTGTTTTGGTTTGAAGAACACATCTTTTATGTGTTGGATCAAGAGGTTGATCAAAACAAGTTAGAAACAAAAATCTATTTTGAACTAACGAGAAAAACCGAAAAGTTCAAGTATAATTTAGTGATTTTAATGACTTTTGTTCGTGATTCAAAACAAAATTATTCTTAGGAATATGTTTTGAGTATATTATAAGAAAATCTTTTATTTAATCATGAGTTTTGAAGTTTGAAAGAATTTCAACAAAAATCAAGGGAAATAGCTTATTCAAGTTTTAGCCCCTATAGAGTTTTAATGGTTGTGTTTGGTTTAAAATTTTTCTGAATTAATATTTCAACTTTGGAAAAAATTTACACAAGGCATGTAAATTTTTTTTTTCGGAGTTAGGTTGTAAAATCTTTAAATTAGGGGTAAAATGATCATTTTCCCACATGTAAAGGGTAAAATGATAATTTTACTCTATGTTGATATTTTTCCATATTTCTAATTGTTAGTGATTAAGTTCTAACTTTTAGAAATCACTACTTTCAATTTCTCTTGATCGCACTAATTGTTAGCTTTTTTAACTGTTTTTTCGCAAAGTTTTCTTCACAAAAGTTAATCATTTTTTAGTCTAGTTTACGTTGATATCTTATTTGTTCCATTTGAAGATCTTTTGATCTGTCAAATGTTATTTGAACCCCAGAAAGGTCATTAAGGGGGATAAACTGGAGAGTGTTATATTTGGGAGTTATTGAAAAAGATAAAGGATAGAACTTGGTCCAAAATTTTTGTGAGGTATTTTTAACATGTATATATGGTTATGTTTTGAGGATTTTTTGCATGATTAAAGGTTTTGGTGAAAGATTTGCTTAGATCTAGAAACATAGAAACCGGAAGAGGAAAAATAGTTTCTGTTTTGAGATAGTTTAATTATTTTATGGTCTAATCTAATTCCAATGGCTTCGATATTTTTTTTTTTTTTAAGGATCCTAAGCCTCTTATATACATGTTGGAATATTAGGTTGGAGATATTTGATGTTAGATTCAAATATCTGAATTTTATGCAAGAGGATATTCGGTTATGCCAAAGTGTTGATGTTCTTGGTTAGATCCATGTTTTGGTTGATATCTAACCATGTGATCTTGTGTTTAAAGCTCAGATTTGTTTTTGGAAACCTTTCTAAACTATGGGTTGTTTTGGTTTGAAGAACACATCTTTTATGTCTTGGATCAAGAGGTTGATCAAAACAAGTTAGAAACAAAAATCTATTTTGAACTAAGGAGAAAAACCGAAAAGTTCAAGTATGGTTTAGTGATTTTAATCACTTTTGTTCGTGATTCAAAACAAAATTATTTTTAGGAATATGTTTTGAGTATATTATAAGGAAATTTTTTATTTAATCATGAGTTTTGAAGTTTGAAAGAATTGCAACAAAAATCGGGGGAAATAGCTTATGCAAGTTTTTGCCCCTAGAGAGTTTTAATGGTTGTGTTTGGTTTAAAATTTTTCTGAATTAATATTTGAGCTTAGGAAAAAATTTACACAAGGTATGTGTAAAATTTTTGACCAACCTCATATCTGTTTTTTCGCAAAGTTTTCTTCATAAAAGTTAATCCTTTTTTAGTCTAGTTTACGTTGATATCTTATTTGTTCTATTTGAAGATCTTTTGATCTGTCAAATGTTATTTGAACCCCAGAAAGGTCATTCAGGGGGATAAACTGGAGAGTGTGTTATATTTGGAAGTTTTTGACCAAGCTAAAGGATAAAACTTGGTCTAAAATTTTTGTGAAGTATTTTTAACATGTGTATATGGTTATTTTTTGAGGATTTTTTGCATGATTAAAGGATTTGCTGAAAGATTTGCTTAGATCTAGAAACATAGAAACCGGAAGAGGAAAAACAGTTTCTGTTTTGAGATAGTTTAAATATTTTATAGTCTAATCTTATTCCAATGGCTTTGATATTTTTTATTTTTTTTAAGCATCCTAAGTCTCTTATATACATGTTAGAATATTAGGTTGGAGATATTTGATGTTAGATTCAAATATCTGAATTTTATGCAACAGGATATTCGGTTAAGCTAAAGTGTTGATGTTCTTGGTTAAATCCAAATTTTGGTTGATTTCTAACCATGTGATCTTGTGTTTAAAGCACAGATCTGTTTTTGGAAACCTTTCTAAACTATGGGTTGTTTTGGTTTGAAGAACACATCTTTATGTCTTGGATCAAGAGGTTGATCAAAACAAGTTAGAAACAAAAATCTATTTTGAACTAACGAGAAAAACCGAAAAGTTCAAGTATGGTTTAGTGATTTTAATGATTTTTGTTCGTGATTCAAAACAAAATTTTTCTTAGGAATATGTTTTGAGTATATTACAAGAAAATTTTTTATTTAATCATGAGTTTTGACGTTTGAAAGAATTGCAACAAAAATCAAGGGAAATAGCTTATGCAAGTTTTAGCCCCTATAGAGTTTTAATGGTTGTGTTTGGTTTAAAATTTTTCTGAATTAATATTTGAGCTTAGGAAAAAATTTACACAAGGTATGTAAATTTTGGTATTTTCGGAGTTAGGATGCAAAATCCTTAAGTTAGGGATAAAATGGTCATTTTCACACATGTAAAGGGTAAAATGATAATTTTACTCTATGTTGATATTTTTCCATATTTCTAATTGTTAGTGATTAAGTTCTAACTTTTAGAAATCACTACTTTCAATTTCTCTTGATCGCACTAATTGTGAGCTTTTTTAACTGTTTTTTCGTAAAGTTTTCTTCACAAAAGTTAATCCTTTTTTAGTCTAGTTTACGTTGATATCTTATTTGTTCCATTTGAAGATCTTTTGATCGGTCAAATGTTATTTGAACCCCAGAAAGGTCATTCAGGGGGATAAACTGGAGAGTGTGTTATATTGGGGAGTTTTTGACCATCCTAAAGGATAGAACTTGGCCCAAAATTTTTGTGAAGAATTTTTAACATGTATATATGGTTATTTTTTGAGGATTTTTTTGCATGATTAAATGTTTTGGTGAAAGATTTGCTTAGATTTAGAAACATAGAAACCGGAAGAGGAAAAATAGTTTCTGTTTTGAGATAGTTTAAATATTTTATGGTCTAATCTTATTCCAATGGCTTTGATATTTTTTTTTTTTTAAGGATCCTAAGTCTCTTATATACATGTTAGAATATTAGGTTGGAGATATTTGATGTTAGATTCAAATATACGAATTTTATGCAAGAGGATATTTGGTTAAGCCAAAGTGTTGATGTTCTTGGTTAAATCCATGTTTTGGTTTATTTCTAACNAGTTTAATGCTCATATCTGTTTTAGGAATCCTTTCTAAACCATGTTATGTTTTGGCTTGAGGATCACATCTTTTAAGTCTTGGATCAAGAGGTTGATCAAAACAAGTTAGAAATAAAAATCTATTTTGAACTAACGAGAAAAACCGAAAAGTTCAAGTATGGTTTAGTGATTTTAATGACTTTTGTTCCTGATTCAAAACAAAATTATTCTTAGGAATATGTTTTGAGTATATTATAAGGAAATTTTTTATTTAATCATGAGTTTTGAAGTTTGAAAGAATTGCAACAAAAATCGAGGGAAATAGCTTATGCAAGTTTTAGCCCCTAGAGAGTTTTAATGGTTGTGTTTGGTTTAAAATTTTTCTGAATTAATATTTGAGCTTAGGAAAAAATTTATACAAGGTATGTAAATTTTGGTATTTTCGGAGTTAGGATGCAAAATCCTTAAGTTAGGGGTAAAATGGTCGTTTTCACACATGTAAAGGGTAAGATGATAATTTTACTCTATGTTGATATTTTTCCATATTTCTAATTGATAGTGATTAAGTTCTAACTTTTAGAAATCACTACTTTCAATTTCTCTTGATCGCACTAATTGTTAGCTATTTTAACTGTTTTTTCGCAAAGTTTTCTTCATAAAAGTTAATCCTTTTTTAGTCAAGTTTACGTTGATATATTATTTGCTCCATTTGAAGATCTTCTTACCTGTCAAATGTTATTTGAACCCCAGGAAGGTCATTCAGGGGGATAAACTGGAGAGTGTGTTATATTTGTGAGTTTTTGACCAAGCTAAAGGATAGAACTTGGTCCAAAATTTTTGTGAAGTATTTTTAACATGTGTATATGGTTAATTTTTGAGGATTTTTTGCATGATTAAAAGTTTTGGTGAATGATTTGCTTAGATTTAGAAACATAGAAACCGGAAGAGGAAAAATAGTTTCTGTTTTGAGATAGTTTAAATATTTTATGGTCTAATCTTATTCCAATGGCTTTGATATTTTTTTTTTTTTTTTTTGAGGATCCTAAGTCTCTTATATACATGTAGAATATTAGGTTGGAGATATTTGATGTTAGATTCAAATATTTGAATTTTATGCAAGAGGATATTCGGTTAAGCCAAAGTGTTGATGTTATTGGTTAAATCCATGTTTTGGTTGATTTCTAACCATGTGATCTTGTGTTTAAAGCTCAGATCTGTTTTTGGAAACCTTTCCAAACCTTGGGTTGTTTTGGTTTGAAGAACACATCTTTTATGTCTTGGATCAAGAGGTTGATCAAAACAAGTTAGAAACAAAAATCTATTTTGAACTAAGGAGAAAAACCGAAAAGTTCAAGTATGGTTTAGTGATTTTAATGATTTTTGTTCGTGATTCAAAACATAATTATTTTTAGGAATATGTTTTGAGTATATTATAAGAAAATTTTTTATTTAATCATGAGTTTTGAAGTTTGAAAGAATTGCAACAAAAATCAAGGGAAATAGCTTATGCAAGTTTCAGCCCTTATAGAGTTTTAATGGTTGTGTTTGGTTTAAAATTTTTCTGAATTAATATTTGAGCTTAGGAAAAAATTTACACAAGGCATGTAAATTTTGGTATTTTCGGAGTTCGGTTGGAAAATCTTTAAGTTAGGGGTAAAATGATCATTTTCCCACATGTAAAGGGTAAAATGAAAATTTTACTCTTTGTTGATATTTTTCCAAATTTCTAATGGTTAGTGATTAAGTTCTAACATTTAGAAATTACTACTTTCAATTTCTCTTGATCGCACTAATTGTTTACTTTTTTAAGTGTTTTCGTGCGAAGTTTTCTTCATGAAAGTTAATCAATTTTTAGTCTAGTTTACGTTGATATCTTATTTGTTCTATTTGAAGATCTTTTGATCTGGCAAATGTTATTTGGACCGCAGAAAGTTCATTCTGGGCGATAAACCGGAGACTGTGTTATATTTGGGAGATTTTGACCAAGCTAAAACATAGATCTTGGTCCAAAATTTTTATGAAGTATTTTTAACATGTGTCTATGGTTATTTTTTGAGGATTTTTTGCATGATTAAACGTTTTGGTGAAATATTTGCTTAGATCAAGAAACATAGAAACTGGAAGAAGGAAAATAGTTTATGTTTTGAGAAAGTTTAAATCTTTTTTGTAGATCTAATCTTATTCCAATGGCTTTGATATTTTGATTTGAGGATCCTAAGCCTCTTATAAACATGTCAGAATATTAGGTTGGAGATATTTGATGTTAGATTCAAAGGTATGAATTTTTATGTAAGAGGATATTCGGTTAAGCCAAAGTGTTGATGTTCTTGGTTAAATCCATGTTTTGGTTGATTTTTAACCATGTGATCTTGAGTTTAAAGCTCATATCTGTTTTAGGAAACCTTTCTAAACCATGTTATGTTTTGGCTTGAGGATCACATCTTTTAAGTCTTGGATCAAGAGGTTGATCAAAACAAGTTAGAAACAAAAATCTGTTTTGAACTTAGAAGAAAAACCGAAATGTTCAAGTATGGTTTTAGTGATTTTAATGACTTTTTTTCGTGATTCAAAACTTAATTATTTTTAGGAATATGTTTTGAGTATATTATAAGAAAATTTTTTATTTAATCATGAGTTTTGAAATTTGAAAGAATAGCAACAAAAATCAAGGGAAATGGCTTATTTAAGATTAAGCCCCTATAGCGTTTTAATGGTTGCGCTTAGTTTAAAATTTTTCTGAATTAATATTTGAGCTTAGGACAAAATTTATTCGAGATATGTAAATTTTGGTATTTTCGGAGTTAGGATGCAAAATCCTTATGTTAGGGGTAAAACAGTCATTTTCACACATGTAAAGGGTAAAATGATAATTTTACTCTATGTTGATATTTTTCCATATTTCTAATTGTTAGTGAGTAAGTTCTAACATTTAGAAATCACTACTTTCAATTTCTCTTGATCGCACTAATTGTTAGCTTTTTTAAATATTTTTTCGCAAAGTTTTCTTCATAAAAGTTAATCATTTTTTAGTCTAGTTTACGTTGATATCTTATTTGTTCCATTTGAAGATCTTTTGATCTGTCAAATATTATTTGAACCCTAGAAAGGTCATTCAGGGGGATAAACTGGAGAGTGTGTTACATTTGGGAGTTTTTTACCAAGCTAAAGGATAGAACTTGGTCCAAAATTTTTGTGAAGTATTTTTAACATGTGTATACGGTTAATTTTTGTGGATTTTTTGCATGATTAAATGTTTTGGGGAAAGATTTGCTTAGATCTAGAAACAAAGAAACCGGAAGTGGAAAAATAGTTTTTGTTTTGAGATAGTTTAAATATTTTATGGTCTAATCTTATTCCAATGGCTTTGATATTTTTTTTTTTTTAAGGATCCTAAGTCTCTTATATACATGTTAGAATATTAGGTTGGAGATATTTGATGTTAGATTCAAATATACGAATTTTATGCAAGAGGATATTTGGTTAAGCCAAAGTGTTGATGTTCTTGGTTAAATCCATGTTTTGGTTTATTTCTAACCATGTGATCTTGTGTTTAAAGCTCAGATCTGTTTTTGGAAACCTTTCTAAACCATGGGTTGTTTTGGTTTGAAGAACACATCTTTTATGTGTTGGATCAAGAGGTTGATCAAAACAAGTTAGAAACAAAAATCTATTTTGAACTAACGAGAAAAACCGAAAAGTTCAAGTATAATTTAGTGATTTTAATGACTTTTGTTCGTGATTCAAAACAAAATTATTCTTAGGAATATGTTTTGAGTATATTATAAGAAAATCTTTTATTTAATCATGAGTTTTGAAGTTTGAAAGAATTTCAACAAAAATCAAGGGAAATAGCTTATTCAAGTTTTAGCCCCTATAGAGTTTTAATGGTTGTGTTTGGTTTAAAATTTTTCTGAATTAATATTTCAACTTTGGAAAAAATTTACACAAGGCATGTAAATTTTTTTTTTCGGAGTTAGGTTGTAAAATCTTTAAGTTAGGGGTAAAATGATCATTTTCCCACATGTAAAGGGTAAAATGATAATTTTACTCTATGTTGATATTTTTCAATATTTCTAATTGTTAGTGATTAAGTTCTAACTTTTAGAAATCACTACTTTCAATTTCTCTTGATCGCACTAATTGTTAGCTTTTTTAACTGTTTTTTCGCAAAGTTTTCTTCACAAAAGTTAATCATTTTTTAGTCTAGTTTACGTTGATATCTTATTTGTTCCATTTGAAGATCTTTTGATCTGTCAAATGTTATTTGAACCCCAGAAAGGTCATTAAGGGGGATAAACTGGAGAGTGTTATATTTGGGAGTTATTGAAAAAGATAAAGGATAGAACTTGGTCCAAAATTTTTGTGAAGTATTTTTAACATGTATATATGGTTATGTTTTGAGGATTTTTTGCATGATTAAAAGTTTTGGTGAAAGATTTGCTTAGATCTAGAAACATAGAAACCGGAAGAGGAAAAATAGTTTCTGTTTTGAGATAGTTTAATTATTTTATGGTCTAATCTAATTCCAATGGCTTTGATATTTTTTTTTTTTTTAAGGATCCTAAGCCTCTTATATACATGTTGGAATATTAGGTTGGAGATGTTTGATGTTAGATTCAAATATCTGAATTTTATGCAAGAGGATATTCGGTTATGCCAAAGTGTTGATGTTCTTGGTTA
>QEOW01000683.1:552216-578568 GCA_003123825.1 Juglans hindsii
TATATATATATATATATTTTGAGAATCCTACGCCTCTTATATACATGTTAGAATATTAGGTTGGAGATATTTGATGTTAGATTCAAATATATGAATTTTATGCAACAGAATATTCGGTTAAGCCAAAGTGTTGATGTTCTTGGTTAGATCCATGTTTTGGTTGATTTCTACCCATGTGATCTTGTGTTTAAAGCTCAATCTGTTTTTGGAAACCTTTCTAAACCATGGGTTGTTTTGGTTTGATGAACACATCTTTTAAGTCTTGGGTCAAGAGGTTGATCAAAACAAGTTAGAAACAAAAATATATTTTGAACTAACGAGAAAAACCGAAAAGCTCAGTATGGTTTAGTGATTTTAATGACTTTTGTTCGTGATTCAAAACAAAATTATTCTTAGGAATATGTTTTGAGTATATTATAAGAAAAATTTTTATTTAATCATGAGTTTTGAAGTTTGAAAGAATTGCAACAAAAATCAAGGGAAATAGCTTATGCAAGTTTTAGCCCCTATAGAGTATTAATTGTTGTGTTTGGTTTAAAATTTATCTGAATTAATATTTGAGCTTAGGAAAAAATTTACACAAGGTATGTAAATTTTGGTATTTTCGGAGTTAAGATACAAAATCCTTAAGTTAGGGGTAAAATGGTCATTTTGACACATGTAAAGGGTAAAATGATAATTTTACTCTATGTTGATATTTTTCCATATTTCTAATTGTTAGTGATAAAGTTCTAACTTTTAGAAATCACTATTTTCAATTTCTCTTGATCGCACTAATTGTTAGCTTTTTTAAATATTTTTCACAAAGTTTTCTTCATAAAAGTTAATCCTTTTTTATTCTAGTTTACGTTGATATCTTATTTGTTCCATTTGAAGATTTTTTGATCTGTCAAATGTTATTTGGGCCCCAGAAAGTTCATTCATGGGGATAAACCGGAGACTGTGTTATATTTGAGAGTTTTTGACCAAGCTAAAGGATAGAACTTGGTCCAAAATTTTTGTGGAGTATTTTTAACATGTGTATATGGTTATTTTTTGAGGATTTTTTGCATGATTAAATGTTTTGGTGAAATATTTGCTTAGATCTAGAAACATAGAAACTGGAAGAAGGAAAATAGTTTATGTTTTGAGAAAGTTTAAATCTTTTTTGTAGATCTAATCTTATTCCAATGGCTTTGATATTTTCACTTGAGGATCCTAAGCCTCTTATCTACATGTTAGAATATTAGGTTGGAGATATTTGATGTTAGATTCAAAGATATGAATTTTTATGTAAAAGGATATTCGGCTAAGCCAAAGTGTTGATGTTCTTGGTTAAATCCATGTTTTGGTTGATTTTTAACCATGTGTTCTTGAGTTTAAAGCTCATATCTGTTTCAGGAAACCTTTCTAAACCATGTTATGTTTTGGCTTGAGGATCACAACTTTTAAGTCTTGGATCAAGAGGTTGATCAAAACAAGTTAGAAACAAAAATCTGTTTTGAACCTAGAAGAAAAACCGAAAAGTTCAAGTATGGTTTTAGTGATTTTAATGACTTTTGTTTGTGATTCAAAACTTAATTATTCTTAAGAATATGTTTTGAGTATATTATAAGAAAATTTTTTATTTAATCATGAGTTTTGAAATTTGAAAGAATAGCAACGAAAATCAAGGGAAATAGCTTATTTAAGTTTCAGCCCCTATAGAGTTTTAATGGTTGCGCTTAGTTTAAAATTTTTCAGAATTAATATTTGAGCTTAGGACAAAATTTATACGAGATATGTAAATTTTGGTATCTTCGGAGTTAGGATGCAAAATCCTTAAGTTAGGGGTAAAATGGTCATATTCACACATGTAAAGGGGAAAATGATAATTTTACTCTATCTTGATATTTTTCAATATTTCTAATTGTTAGTGATTAAGTTCTAACTTTTAGAAATCACTACTTTCAATTTCTCTTGATCACACTAATTGTTAGCTTTTTTAAATGTTTTTTCGGAAAGTTTTCATCATAAAAGTTAATCTTTTTTTAGTCTAGTTTACGTTGATATCTTATTTGTTCCATTTGAAGATCTTTTGATCTGTCAAATGTTATTTGAACGCCAGAAAGGTCATTCTGGGGGATAAACTGGAGAGTATGTTATATTTGGGAGTTTTTGACCAAGCTAATGGATAGAACTTGGTCCAAAATTTTTATGAAGTATTTTTAACATGTGTATATGGTTATTTTTTGAGGATTTTTTGCGTGATTAAAAGTTTTGGTGAATGATTTGCTTAGATCTAGAAACATAGAAACCCGAAAAGGAAAAGTAGTTTCTGTTTTGAGATAGTTTAAATATTTTATGGTCTAATCTTATTCCAATGGCTTTGATATCTTTTTTTTTTTTTTTTTGAGGATCCTAAGCCTCTTATATACATGTAGAATATTAGGTTGGAGATATTTGATGTTAGATTCAAATATATGAATTTTATGCAAGAGGATATTCGGTCAAGCCAAAGTGTTGATGTTATTGGTTAAATCCATGTTTTGGTTGATTTCTAACCATGTGATCTTGTGTTTAAAGCTCAGATCTGTTTTTGGAAACCTTTCTAAACCTTGGGTTGTTTTGGTTTGAAGAACACATCATTTAAGTCTTGGATCAAGAGGTTGATCAAAACAAGTTAGAAACAAAAATCTATTTTGAACTAAGGAGAAAAACCGAAAAGTTCAAGTATGGTTTAGTGATTTTAATGATTTTTGTTCGTGATTCAAAACATAATTATTCTTAGGAATATGTTTTGAGTATATTATAAGAAAATTTTTTATTTAATCATGAGTTTTGAAGTTTGAAAGAATTGCAACAAAAATCAAGGGAATTAGCTTATGCAAGTTTCAGCCCCTATAGAGTTTTAATAGTTGTGTTTGGTTTAAAATTTTTCTGAATTAATATTTGAGCTTAGGAAAAAATTTACACAAGGCATGTAAATTTTGGTATTTTTGGAGTTAGGTTGTAAAATTTTTAAGTTAGGGGTAAAATGATCATTTTCCTACATGTAAACGGTAAAATGAAAATTTTACTCTATGTTGATATTTTTCCAAATTTCAAATGGTTAGTGATTAAGTTCTAACTCTTAGAAATTACTACTTTCAATTTCTCTTGATCGCACTAATTGTTAGCTTTTTTAAGTGTTTTTTCGTGCGAAGTTTTCTTCATGAAAGTTAATCATTTTTTAGTCTAGTTTACGTTGATATCTTATTTGTTCCATTTGAAGATCTTTTGATCTGTCAAATGTTATTTCAACCCCAGAAAGTTCATTCTGAGCGATAAACCGGAGACTGTGTTATATTTGGGAGTTTTTGACCAAGCTAAAACGTAGATCTTGGTCCAAAATTTTTATGAAGTATTTTTAACATGTGTATTAGGTTATTTTTTGAGAATTTTTTGCATGATTAAACGTTTTGGGGAAATATTTGCTTAGATCTAGAAACATAGAAACTGGAAGAAGGAAAGTAGTTTATGTTTTCAGAAAGTTTAAATCTTTTTTGTAGATCCAATCTTATTCCAATGGCTTTGATATTTTCATTTGAGGATCCTAAGCCTCTTATAAACATGTCAGAATATTAGGTTGGAGATATTTGATGTTAGATTCAAAGATATCAATTTTTATGTAAGAGGATATTCGGTTAAGCCAAAGTGTTGATGTTCTTGGTTAAATCCATGTTTCGGTTGATTTTTAACCATGTGATCTTGAGTTTAAAGCTCATATCTGTTTTAGGAAACCTTTCTAAATCATGTTATGTTTTGGCTTGAGGATCACATCTTTTATGTCTTGGATCAAGAGGTTGATCAAAACAAGTTAGAAACAAAAATCTGTATTGAACTTAGAAAAAAAACCGGAAAGTTCAAGTATGGTTATAGTGATTTTAATGACTTTTGTTCGTCATTCAAAACTTAATTATTTTTAGGAATATGTTTTGAGTATATTATAAGAAAATTTTTTATTTAATCATGAGTTTTGAAATTTGAAAGAATAGCAACAAAAATCAAGGGAAAGAGCTTATTTAAGATTCAGCCCCTATAGCGTTTTAATGGTTGTGCTTAGTTTAAAATTTTTCTGAATTAATATTTGAGCTTAGGACAAAATTTATACGAGATATGTAAATTTTGGTATTTTCGGAGTTAGGACGCAAAATCCTTAAGTTAGGGGTAAAATAGTCATTTTCACACATGTAAAGGGTAAAATGATAATTTTACTCTATGTTGATATTTTTCCATATTTCTAATTCTAAGTGAATAAGTTCTAACATTTAAAAATCACTACTTTCAATTTCTCTTGATCGCACTAATTGTTAGCTTTTTTAAATGTTTTTTCTCAAATTTTCTTCATAAAAGTTAATCCTTTTTTAGTCTAGTTTACGTTGATATCTTATTTGTACCATTTGAAGATCTTTTGATCTGTCAAATGTTATTTGAACCCCAGAAAGGTCATTCAGGGGGATAATCTGGAGAGTGTGTTATATTTGGGAGTTTTTTACCAAGCTAAAGGATAGAACTTGGTCCAAAATTTTTGTGAAGTATTTTTAACATGTGTATATGGTTATTTTTTGTGGATTTTTTGCATGATTAAAAGTTTTGGGGAAAGATTTGCTTAGATCTAGAAACATAGAAACCGGAAGAGGAAAAATAGTTTCTGTTTTGAGATAGTTTAAATATTTTATGGTCTAATCTTATTCCAATGGCTTTGATATTTTTTTTTTCTAAGGATCCAAAGCATCTTATATAGATGTTAGAATATTAGGTTGGAGATATTTGATGTTATATTCAAATATATGAATTTTATGCAAGAGGATATTCGGTATTCGGTTAAGCCAAAGTGTTGATGTTCTTGGTTAAATCCATGTTTTGGTCGATTTCTAACCATGTGATCTTGTGTTTAAAGCTCAGATCTGTTTTTGGAAACCTTTCTAAACCATGGGTTGTTTTGGTTTGAAGAACACATCTTTTAAGTCTTGGATCAAGAGGTTGATCAAAACAAGTTAGAAACAAAAATCTAATTTGAACTAAGGAAAAAATCCGAAAAGTTCAAGTTTGGTTTAGTGATTTTAATGACTTTTGTTCGTGATTCAAAACATAATTATTCTTAGGAATATGTTTTGAGTATATTATAAGAAAATATTTTATTTAATCATGAGTTTTGAAGTTTGAAAGAATTGCAACAAAAATCAAGGGAAATGACTTATGCAAGTTTCAGCCCCGATAGAGTTTTAATGGTTGTGTTTGGTTTAAAATTTTTCTGAATTAATATTTGAGCTTAGGAAAACATTTACACAAGGTATGTAAATTTTGGTATTTTCGGAGTTAGGTTGTAAAATCCTTAAGTTAGGGGTAAAATGATAATTTTCCCACGTGTAAAGGGTAAAATGATAATTTTACTCTATGTTGATATTTTTCCATATTTCTAATTGTTAGTAAGTTCTAACTTTTAGAAATCACTACATTCAATTTCTCTTAATCGCACTAATTGGTAGCTTTTTTAAATGTTTTTTCGCAAAGTTTTCTTCATAACAGTTAATCCTTTTTTAATCTGGTTTACGTTGATATCTTATTTGATCCATTTGAAGATTTTTTGATCTGTCAAATTTTATTTGGACCCCAGAAAGTTAATTCTGGGCGATAAACCGGAGATTGTGTTATATTTCGGAGTTTTTGACCAAGCTAAAGGATAGAACTTGGTCCAAAATTTTTGTGAAGTATTTTTAACATGTGTATATGGTTATTTTTTGAGGATTTTTTGCATGATTAAAAGTTTTGTTGAAAGATTTGCTTAGATCTAGAAACATAGAAACCGGAAGAGGAAAAATAGTTTCTGTTTTGAGATAGTTTAAATATTTTATGGTCTAATCTTATTCCAATGGCTTCGATATTTTTTTTTTTTTTTTTTGAGGATCCTAAGCCTCTTATATACATGTAGAATATTAGGTTGAAGATATTTGATGTCAGATTCAAATATATGAATTTTATGCAAGAGGATATTCGGTTAAGCCAAAGTGTTGATGTTATTGGTTAAATCTATGTTTTGGTTGATTTCTAACCATGTGATCTTGTGTTTAAAGCTCAGATCTGTTTTTGGAAACCTTTCTAAACCTTGGGTTGTTTTGGTTTGAAGAACACATCTTTTAAGTCTTGGATCAAGAGGTTGATCAAAACAAGTTAGAAACAAAAATCTATTTTGAACTAAGGAGAAAAACCGAAAAGTTCAAGTATGGTTTAGTGATTTTAATGATTTTTGTTCGTGATTCAAAACATAATTATTCTTATGAATATGTTTTGAGTATATTATGAGAAAAGTTTTTATTTAATCATGAGTTTTGAAGTTTGAAAGAATTGCAACAAAAATCAAGGGAAATAGCTTATGCAAGTTTCAGCCCCTATAGAGTTTTAATGGTTGTGTTTGGTTTAAAATTTTTCTGAATTAATATTTGAGCTTAGAAAAAAATTTACACAAGGTATGTAAATTTTGGTATTTTCGGAGTTAGGTTGTAAAATCCTTAAGTTAGGGGTAAAATAGTCATTTTCACACATGTAAAGGGTAAAATGATAATTTTACTTTATGTTGATATTTTTCCATATTTCTAATTGATAGTGAGTAAGTTCTAACTTTAAGAAATCACTACTTTCAATTTCTCTTGATCGCACTAATTGTTAGCTTTTTAAATGTTTTTTCGCAAAGTTTTCTTCATAAAAGTTAATCCTTTTTTAGTCTAGTTTACGTTGATATCTTATTTGTTCCATTTGAAGATTTTTTGATCTGTCAAATGTTATTTGGACCCCAGAAAGTTCATTCCGGGCGATAAACCGGAGACTGTGTTATATTTGGGAGTTTTTGACCAAGCTATAGGATAGAACTTGGTCCAAAAGTTTTGTGAAGTATTTTTAACATGTGTATATGGTTATTTTTTGAGGATTTTTTGCATGATTAAAAGTTTTGGTGAAAGATTTGCTTAGATCTAGAAACATAGAAACCGGAAGAGGAAAAATAGTTTCTGTTTTGAGATAGTTTAAATATTTTATGGTCTAATCTTATTCCAATGGCTTTGATATTTTTTTTTTTTTTTTTTGAGGATCCTAAGCCTCTTATATACATGTTAGAATGTTAGGTTGGAGATATTTGATGTTAGATTCAAATATATGAATTTTATGCAAGAGGATATTCGGTTAAGCCAAAGTGTTGGTGTTCTTGGTTAAATCCATGTTTTGGTTGATTTCTAACCATGTGATCTTGTGTTTAAAGCTCAGATCTGTTTTTGGAAACTTTTCTAAACCATGGGTTGTTTTGGTTTGAAGAACGCATCTTTTAAGTCTTGGATCAAGAGGTTGATCAAAACAAGTTAGAAACAAAAATCTATTTTGAACTAACGAGAAAAACCGAAAAGTTCAAGTATGGTTTAGTGATTTTAATGACTTTTGTTCGTGATTCAAAACAAAATTATTCTTAGGAATATGTTTTGAGTATATTATAAGAAAATTTTTTATTTAATCATGAGTTTTGAAGTTTGAAAGAATTTCAACAAAAATCAAGGGAAATAGCTTATGCAAGTTTTAACGCCTATAGAGTTTTATTGGTTGTGTTTGGTTTAAAATTTTTCTGAATTAATATTTGAGGTTAGGAAAAAATTTACACAAGGTATGTAAATTTTGGTATTTTCGGAGTTGGGATGTAAAATCCTTAAATTAAGGGTAAAATGATCATTTTCCCACATGTAAGGGGTAAAATGATAATTTTACTCTATGTTGATATTTTTCAAAATTTCTAATGGTTAGTGATTAAGTTCTAACTTTTAGAAATCACTACTTTCAATTCTCTTGATCGCACTAATTGTTAGCTTTTTTAAGTGTTTTCGCGCAAAGTTTTCTTCATGAAAGTTAATCATTTTTTAGTTTAGTTTACGTTGATATCTTATTTGTTCCATTTGAAGATCTTTTGATCAGTCAAATGTTATTTGGACCCCAGAAAGTTCATTCTTGGCGATAAACCGGAGACTATGTTATATTTGGGAGTTTTTGACCAAGCTAAAACATAGATCTTGGTTCAAAATTTTTATGAAGTATTTTTAACATGTGTATATATGGTTATTTTTTGAGGATTTTTTGCATGATTAAACGTTTTGGTGAAATATTTGCATAGATCTAGAAACATAGAAACTGGAAGAAGGAAAATAGTTTATGTTTTCAGAAAGTTTAAATCTTTTTTGTAGATCTAATCTTATTCCAATGGCATTGATATTTTCATTTAAGGATCCTAAGCCTCTTATATACATGTTAGAATATTAGGTTGGAGATATTTGATGTTAGATTCAAAGATATGAATTGTTATGTAAGAGGATATTCGGTTAAGCCAATGTGTTGATGTTCTTGGTTAAATCTATGTTTTGGTTGATTTTTAACCATGTGATCTTGAGCTTAAAGCTCTTACCTGTTTTAGGAAACCTTTCTAAACCATGTTATGTTTTGGCTTGAGGATCACATCTTTTAAGTCTTGGATCAAGAGGTTGATCAAAACAAGTTAGAAACAAAAATCTGTTTTGAACTTAGAAGAAAAACCGAAAAGTTCAAGTATGGTTTTAGTGATTTTAATGACTTTTGTTCGTGATTTAAAACTTAATTATTCTTAGGAATATGTTTTTGAGTATATTATAAGAAAATTTTTTATTTAATCATGAGTTTTGAAATTTGAAAGAATAGCAACAAAAATCAAGGGAAATAGCTTATTTAAGTTTCAGCCCCTATAGAATTTTAATGGTTGCGCTTAGTTTAAAATTTTTCTGAATTAATATTTGAGCTTAGGACAAAATTTATACGAGATATGTAAATTTTGCTATTTTCGGAGTTAGGATGCAAAATCCTTAAGTTAGGGGTAAAATGGTCATTTTCACACATGTAAAGGGTAAAATAATAATTTTACTCTATGTTGATATTTTTCCATATTTCTAATTGTTAGTGATTAAGTTCTAACTTTTAGAAATCAGTACTTTCAATTTCTCTTGATCGCACTAATTGTTAGCTTTTTTAAGTGTTTTCGGGCAAAGTTTTCTTCATGAAAGTTAATGCCTTTTTATTCTAGTTTACGTTGATATCTTTTTTTTTTTTTTTTTCCATTTGAAGATCTTTTGATCTATCAAATGTTATTTGGACCCCAGAAAGGTCATTTTGGACGATAAACTGGATACTGTGTTATATTTTGGAGTTTTTGACCAAGCTAAAAGATAGATCTTGGTCTAAAATTTTTATGAAGTATTTTTAACATGTGTATATGGTTATTTTTTGAGGATTTTTTGTATGATTAAAAGTTTTGGTGAAATATTTGCTTAGATCTAGAAACATAGATACTGGAAGAAGAAAAATAGTTTATGTTTTGAGAAAATTTAAATATTTTATGGTCTAATCTTATTCCAATGGCTTTGATATTTTTATTTGAGGATCCTAAGTCTCTTATATACATGTTAAAATATTAGGTTGGAGATATTTGTTGTTAGATTCAAATATATGAATTTTTATGCAAGAGGATTTTTGGTTAAGCCAAAGTGTTGATGTTCTTGGTTAAATCCCTGTTTTGGTTGATTTTTAACCATGTGATCTTGAGTTTAAAGCTCAGATCTGTTTTTGGAAAAATTTCTAAACCATGGGTTGTTTTGGTTTGAAGAACACATTTTTTAAGTCTTGGATCAAGAGGTTGATCAAAACAGGTTAGAAACAAAAATATGTTTTGAACTTTGAAGAAAAACCGAAAAGTTCAACTATGGTTTTAGTGATTTTAATGACTTTTGTTCGTGATTCAAAAATGATTATTCTTAGAAATATGTTATGAGTATATTAGACGAAACTTTTTGGTTTAATCATTAGTTTTAAAATTTAAAAGAATTACAACAAAAATCAAGGGAAATAGCCCATGTAAGTTTCGGCCCCTATAGAGTTTTGGACAAAATTTACATGAGGTATGTGAATTTTAGTGAATTTTGCTGTTAGGATGCAAAATTCTTAAGTTAGTGGTAAAATCGTCATTTTCTCACATATAGAGGGTAAAATTGTAATTTTACTCTAGGTTGATATTTTTCTATATTTCTAATTGTTAGTGATTAAGTTCTAAATTTTAGAAATCACTACTTTCAGTTCCTCGTGATCGCGCCTGAGTTTTGTCTACAAATACAAAGACCGAGGTAAGTTAGTTTTTAACTTACTATCAGTTTAATGTGTATGAGTGATAAGTAAAGGAACTATAGTGTATGTATGTTATCATATGTGCCATGCCAAGTAATTATATATTTATCTGTTGCAGAAAATTTATTCTATCACGAATTATTCATCTGTTACACAAGAAATTTTGTCACGTATGGCTATACATTGCAAGTATGTCATGTTAAGTATGTTGTTTGTTACATGTTATGCCATGTTATGAAATGTTTCTATCTCAAGTAAGTCGTATCTTTTGAGTTACGTTCAAGTCAGTTATATCTAGGATACTCGCGATATAATCACTATGATTGTCTAAGCATCTACATTTGTAATTCACGCGAGGTACTTCTGGCGAAATTATTTTGATTTTCAGAATTCAGTTCAAGTTCAGTTATGCAAATACTCATGACGTAATCATTCTGATTGTTAGGGTATCTCATTTAAAATAGTCATGATGGAATCATCTGATTGTCTGAGTATCTCTAACGGAATATGTTGGATAGAATCGTTCTGATTGTTCACTATTCTTGATGAAACGACTGGCGGAATCATTTTGATTGCCAGAATTTAAGTCCAAGTTCATGTTAAGTAAAGAATTCAGTTCAAGTTCAGTTATGCGGATACTCCTGTAGTAATCATTCTTATTTTTAGGGTATCTTATTTAAAATACTCATAATGGAATCATTCTGATTGTCTGAGTATCTCCAATGGAATATGTTGGGCGGAATCATTCTGATTGTTCACTATTCCTGACAAAACGATTGGCAGAATCATTTTGATTGTCAGAATTTAAGTTTATGTTCATGTTAAGTAAAGAAGTTAGTTCAAGTTCATGTAAAGTTCAGTTTCAGTTCAAGTTCAAGTTCATGTCAAGTTAAGTTCCAGAATTCAAGTCCAAGTTCATGTTAAGTAAATAAGTCAGTTCAAGTTCATGTCAAGTTAAGTTTTAGAATTCAAGCCCAAGTTCATGTTAAGTAAAGAAGTCAGTTCAAGTTCATATAAAGTTAAGTTTTAGTTCAAGTTCAAGTTCATGTCAAGTTAAATTTCAGAATTCAAGTCCAAGATCATGTTAAAACAAGTCTCATATCAAGTTCATGTTAAGTCAAGTCTCAGATCAAGTTCATGACTTCAAGTCTCGGTTTAAGTCTAGTTCAGTTTAAGCAAGTCAAGTTCAATTCGCGCTTCAGTTTAAGTTATGTCAGTTATGTTATGTTGTATGTTAAGTTTGCTATGATTACTTATGACTTTGATTATACATTCATGCTTTTACTGCCATGCATGCATTATTAACCTATGTAGAGGTTTTCTTTTAACTTGCTGAGATTTGTAATGAAATCTCACTGTGGTAGTCTCAACTACCATTCCCCCCCGAATGGTAGATCTTGTTATAGGATCTGAAGGAGATTCGGGAATCGACCAACTTGAAATGGTCGACTAAGCGACGATGCGACGTCGATGATAGTATAGCAGTTAACTTAAATTACTGCTTGTACTATGGAGTTGCATCTCCAGTACTCTTTTGATCATAGCCATTTGGGACTAGCGTTATGATCTCAGTTGTTTAGTATGCCCTTTAGTATGAAGTATGTTTTAAGTATTTGGGATATTTAAAGTTTGGTGCATAGTATTGCAAAAGAAAAAAATTATCCGCTGTGAATATTGCATAATGGTAGATGCATGTTAGGAACATTGCTTGTTATATGTCATGAACGAGGGTAGGTAACCTTCTGTTGCATATCTTGACACTTCAAATATCCATCCGATCCCAAGTGAAATTTGGGGGCGTCACATTCATGTTTACCTTATACATGCTTATGTTGTCTCTGTGTATATATGTGGCATAACTTACTGAGTTTTAAAGGAATTTCACCGTGGTAGTCCCAATTACCATTCCCCTCAGAATGGTAGAACGTTTAGCAGAGCCCGAAGTAGCTAGTCAGGATGATGATCAAGGCTGAGGATGAGCCCGACCCAGAGAAGAGAATGGAGCTAGTCGTGATTTACTTGCAGGTTACTCATTTTTTTGTAGCAAAAATTAGAAAGATGCTTAAATGATTTCTTTTTTAAGTTAAAGGTTTTTTAAGACATCATTTTTTATGTTGAGGTGTGTCAAGGAATTTGATACTTCATTATTATGATGTATGATTCGGTTTTTGCCTACTTGATAAACTTTGAACAACTAAGGTATGATATCAAGTTATGAATGAAGTTGGGATATTAGTTTATTCTGGTACAACATTTTATGAAACGATTTATTCTACTGCGATTTATTCATATACCTATAAACATGTTAGGTGTACTAAAAGTTAACTATCATGAACGAGATGTTTGTAACCTAGTGTTCCATGTCCCAACACTTCAATTACCGCCAAATCCCGAGTGGGGTTTGGGGGCATCACAGTATTGGATATTCTTTGAAGCTGAAATCTTCAAAGAAGGCAAGTGACTTCAAGAGTATGACGAAAGAGGAAGAGCAACGCAACGCCATTGTAATAATTTTACTATTGTGAGGTAGGTTGGCTTCTAATACACTATTAAGAAATGTGGGGTAAATTTTATGGGTGTGTCCTATGATTTTCATTGCATATTCTGTAATCTTTCCCCTTTCTGATTATGAATAAATGAATATTTTACTTCATTATACTTACAATCATTTTTACTTCGAGTTTGAATATCTTTACTTTGTGATTTTAAGATCTTGACATTTGAATGGTTCGGATTAATGATGGGATGATTTTGAGTAAGTGTGTGTGTGTGTGTGTGTGAGTTTTGCCATGTGTCAATCATCATGGATGGATAGATGTTCCTTGGGCCATTCCTACGACATGTTGCCACTAATGTCATATGGAAAGGAGAATAAATCATGATGCTTGGGTGGAGCGCTTTTGTATTAGTCTCACTTGATAGAGAAAAAGGAGAATACCCCAGTCATATCATGTGTGGTGTCCTCGAGTTGGTTGGTTGGCTGATGTGTTCTTCGGTGCAACATGCTTATCTCTTTGTGAGATCTACTGATTTGATATTCTTTGTGTAAGATATGGTGATTCTAAACATTTTTGTGTGAGATTGAACGATTTGAAATATCTTCTGATAATTGATAATTTGAAATGTCTCTGTGTGAGATTGGATGATTTGAAACATTTTTTTGTGAGATTAGATGATTTGAAATACCTCTGTGTGAGATTGACCCAGAGGATGATTCCTCGCCACATGTGTTATGATTAGAGGGTGACTCCTTGCCATGCACAATACATGAGATCACTATTATTTCTACATGAAATTTCATCAAGTACCTTGTCTTTTATTAGCAGTCTTGTCATAGCTATTTAAGCCACCTATGATTTCGTTTATCAAAACAATAGACTTTGATGCAAAGGTAGATTTAGGAGAGGTACCCGAGGAAGAAGGATCAATCCCGCTCAAGCAATAGGCACGGAGGCATGTCTCCATTAATAGAGATTCTGTTGTTCCTTTGGATTTCTATTACTTAGCATGGCGACCAACTATGTTCGGTTTGCCATATTTTGGATTTATGGAACAACCAATTGAGTTTGTATATTATTTTGGGAATGAAGTGACATATCGGTATTTGGGTGTTTATTGAATGAATATATTTATGGTTTAAACTCTAGTATAAATAGCACTTAACCTTTACTAGCAGTGGTTTAAATGATCATTCACCTACACTAGCACTTTCTTGTGAACATTACACGCCTTTTCTCGACCTAAAATCTTGGCTATTGTCGATCGGCTGACACTCTTGGTACCACAAATCCTCACCAGGTCCTTTATTGAGAAATGGGGCTCCATAATTATAAGCTTATAAGCTACATCATAATATAATGAGCCACAAAGTGTTCATCGCCTAATTACAATAAACATCTTTGATTACAAAAACATAAAAACTAAACAGAGACAGACCTTCATGACTACTCCTTAGGTTGGGCTAGTCTTTCTTCCTTAGGGTAACTATCTTGAGCTACATCTACATCAAAGTCTATGATTTTGAGAAACGAAACCATAGTGGGACTACCATAGTGAGATTTCAATAGAATCTCAATAAGTTAAAACCTATAACAATACTAATAATGAGAGACAATGACAATGAATATATATGCACAAGTTTATGTGTGACACCCCCATTCCCTGCTTGGAATGGATCAAAGACTTAGAACGTTAGGACATGTAACACAAGGTTACATACTCCCATTCATGATAGTTAATATGCAATGCATCCTATAAATGCATCTAGCAATATGCAATAACTGCAGCTGAATAAAGGTGACTAAATAAAACTCATGCTAGAATAAACTAAAACATCTCAATTTCATTCATAACCATTATTAGTTCAAATCATAAGGTAGCATAATCTTAGTACAATTATTCTTACTAAGAAATCACCATGGCTAAATCAGCTGCTTCATGCGATCTAAAGCATGAAGGGTTAAGGCTATAAACATCAGGATGAGGACCAATCTTTTGTCGAGGTCCATCTCCTCTCTAATCAATCGGATCCACTGGTTCATCTAGTCCATCTTCGTTAAGTCCTGACACAACGTCTATCATTCCGAGTGGAACGATAATGGGTCCACGAGGGGTGAGCTTTACTTGAAATCTCAATAAGTTAGACAACCAATATGCATAAATATAAATTATGCATGATGGATGATAAATATGAAATGCATGCAATGTAGAAAAAGAAAATCTGTATTTGTCTCCCATTCTTATTCCTCAACATTTTCAGAAAACTAAGACACGTTTTCTTACAAAGAACATTTTTTCACTTCAACCTTCAAAAACATAATTTCATCATTTTTAGCAGTTCATAATTAATCATAACATTAATATCATAACGTATGATATCGTCACAGTTTCCCATGTGCATTGTGAGTACCTTCTGGTGACCGTAGTATAGCTCACCTTGAGGCTACGTTGTCTGCAGACTCATTTTCAATGCATTGGTAACATAACAAAATATTATCATAATATCATAACATATACACCCACCAGTCTTAGGTGTCATAACATTTAATTTCGTTCTGGCGTTGTTTAAAAAGAACCCCTTCGAAGCCCGTTGAGTCTTCTTTGTCAACCCAGGAGTTACCACTCCATTTTTACTCACTCCAGAGTGGAAATAGGGGTTCCACTATGATAATTCTCTATCCTAGCCTTTGTGGTCGTGACAAAAATTATTTTCATGCTATACTTAAAAAATGTAATTCATGACATGTGTGCATATATAGCAAGTTTTCATGTGAAAATGACATTTATATGCAATATGCTAAAATGGAGAAAATGACACATGCCATGTAGGCAAGTAGTCATGTACTCAATGTACACATGTCATGTTTTATGCTCAAAATGACAATTATAACATGAATATGACATTTATCAATAAATCATAAATAACTTATCAAGGTGTAAGTTAGAGGCCAATTTACAAACTACTTGAGTTTGGAAGAATGTAGAAGTTGTAATTAAAGTCGTACTAAGTTAGGATCTATACTATTAAGGAAGATATTCATAATCAAAAGGTTTCAAACATGGGTATTTACAATAATACCCCTAGACTTTCAAAAATTGCCATTATGGCCCGAATTTTTCATTAATTGCAAATGAATTCCAAATTTAACGAAACTCCATAGACCTCGTATTTTCCATATTCTAAAATCATCTATGCCCTTAGAATTCCAAAAATCAAAGTGGAACTAGCCCAAACACACTAAACTCGTGGCATGCACTCCAGTTGATGCCTCAGTATAATTTCAACTATTGATCCTTATGAATGTGAGACCCTAAAAATTTAGTGTGTTCAATTTTATTTTATTTTGTTTTATTGTGTTTTATTCTTTTCTGTAAGGGAATTCTAAGCCCAAGTGTTTGTTTGTAGGTTGTTGCTCTTTCTTGGGTTGTTGAGGGCTGAGCCTAGCCTTGTGAAGTGTTGAAAACCGGCCCAGCTCGTGTACTACAAGATAAGCCCAACCTTCCCATCGTAAACAACACCGTTTGGTTGGCTGATGGATGAAATTTTTTTTCCTTCCCCTCAGCGACGTCGTTTTGAGGCTTAAAGGAAAAACCTTAAGTTTTCTCTGATTTCCTCCATGCCCTACATCACTCTCTCGGTTTCTTCTTCTTTATTTCTTTCTTTTTACTCTTTTCCTTCTTCCTCCTCCTTGCCCGAGCCCCTGCATCGTCACCCACTCAGCCTCTTACGCTGCACCACGCGTCCTCGTTTGCTAGGCCCTCCACCACTAGCCTACACCACCAGTCGTATCCCTCAACCCTTTAGCCCCTCAGTATTCTCTTTCCCCCTCTAGGCCTTTTTCAGCCATGGGTGCGCCTGTTTGCTGCTGGAGGCCATTGCTTGCGTGCCACGCATGGGTCTCTTGCAAACCCTGCGCCATCCACCACCCCCAATCGCAGCCGATCACCAGTCGCAGCATCAGCTGCGATTGCCAAGATCCCTCACTCGTCCTATAAATAGGCAAGCTCCCCACCTCTTCCAAGCGTCTCAAAATCCTTGCTCCTCTTCTCTAAGCATAGATCTAGAGAGTCCCCACCCTTCGATCTAGATCCCGAAGCCTTTGGGAGTGTTTTTCCCAATCTTTCGCTGTGAGTTGCCGCCCACAGCTACCTTCTAAAGGTTGTGCAACTAGCCTGAGCACCAACCATTCTTTTCTCGCAACCCTTTTTACCTCAGATCCACCCAACCCATGTGTTATATCCCATCACCAACTCTACTCCATCATGCACCACCATAGCACCTCTCCTCTTTTGTATCAAAATGTTCTCATTTCGCACTAAATCTTCTCATTCCTTCAAATCCAAGAAAATAAAGAAAAATATATAGAAATAAAATAAAATCAATAGAATTGAAGGAAAACTTACACTTTTCATAAATAAAATAGTAATAAAAATCACACTTATCATGTTTTGTGACTGTTGTGTCATTGTATGTAATTGTTGCATGCTATGCCATGCCATCCAATCCACTATGATATGAATACATGAAAATGGAATCCCTTAAACCCATAATCAATTTGAAAACTCACCCAAGAAAGCCAAAATCAAGCCAATGAAAAATTTAGACCCGTTGAGGAACTCGTTTCAAGAACCTAGATTATATGAAAATCTAGACCCGTTGAAGAACCTGTCTCAAGAACCTAAATTATAAGGAAGAACGCCACAAAGGTTGTGATTTGCCTTTGATAAGTTCAAAACTTCATTCAAGAACAAGAGGAGATAAACTCAACTCACAATGAATAAATTCATTAAATTTCATAAACTAATAAAAAATGAGGCTACCAAGAGTATTTAAACCAAAACCTAATTAAAACCCTAACCAAAATAAATCTACATCTTTCAAAAATATCCCTGAGTGAATAGTATCATGACTACAGTAACTTACAAATCTCAATCCCCCAAAACCCTAGGTTAACATAAAATCCTTTCCCAAAATACTCTTGGGCTAAATACAAGGCCTTCCTAAAAGAAACCCTAGCTACAAATTAAAACAACCCCTAGACTACCCTTAAAAACTTCTCTTGAAACCCTAGTTCATAAAACATAAAACATATGTGGGCCAAACATCCTCAAGCCCCATTATTCTAGACTAATTCCTATAACTAATAAAATTAGCCCTTTTAATAAATGAAACAAGGTCCAAACAATAACTCTAGCTCATGTCTTCCATAGCTTGTATTAAGTGGATCAAAACTGGATCTCATTTTCTGAAGCCCATCTTGAGTATTGGAGTCTTGCTAGCTTCATCCCAAGTGGATTGCACCAATCCTTGCATTACCTCCTTGATCTTCTTGTCTCTTAACCTTGTAATTGGCCCATTTGAAACTTACGAAGGATCTTTAAGACTAGGTTCATCTTGGTGCCCATCACACTACCTATCATGCACCTGCATTTTACTGCTAATGATATCGGCCATGATTAAATTCAACTGTGTTATATTCTATGTTGTGTTGTGTAATCTAAAAGCTGGGTTTTTGGAAAATGTATATTTTTGGTGTGGATGCATGCATATCACGACACCAAGTCGAGATGGGGTATTATCTCGATGGAGCTCCCCTGGTCACTCGGGAGTGTGTAAAACTGAGTGATGTCCCTTGGGCTATCGCCAGGCGACAGCAAGCTTGACCAAGAGCTCTTGGTACAACTCTGAAGCTAATCTGCTGGCGGGGGCTAGAGGTTGCCTGGTCACGTTACGCGCCGGGGGTGGAGCTAGGCAACGCTAGTAATGAAGTCACAGACACAGTCGTTACCCGTGGTGTGACGAAGGGAGCCAGGGTGTGCGGGTGGTCTCAAGGGGAGACCATGGTGTACACAGTAATAAAATGTTTGTGTTTGGGTACCAAGGGTTTTTGGCGTTAGTGGCTGTAATTGAATGATTTTAAGGGTTATTGCTTTCATAACTATTGAACATGTTTGCTTGTATAATCTCATGCTTGAATCTCTTGGTTGTTGTTCTGTTGAGTTATTTACTGAGATTGCGAAATCTCATTGTAGTATTCCTACCTACAGTCTCATTTCATGGGATCGTAGACTTCGATACAGAGGAGGGGTATGAGCAGGAGGGACCAGCCCCACCGAGGAGTGATGACGGGCTTTTTGCATTGTTTGTTGTTTGACCTTTATTTTCCATTCCATTATTTTCAGCCGGATAACTGTATTAACCTTTTGGAGGGCTTTATTTTTGGTTGTACTATTGTTTAAAACTTTTTGGTACTTAGTTTGACTACCTTCTATTTTTCCGCTATGATATTTTTACTATACACATTTTGTATGTTTGCACACACTTGCACTGGGCAATCGGGTGTATGATTCGTGCAGTTATCATTCCAGTGTCACAACTTCCACCAAATCACACGTGGGGGTCGAGGGCTCCACAAGTGGTATCAGAGCGGTTCGGTTCTGGGTAAAACCACATGTCATCTAGGTGCACTACCAAAAGTGTAGGCTTTAATCTTGGGGTTTTCTTTTGTTGAGTTTAAGATTAGGGTTAAGGGTTGCATTTTGGCAGGAAGATGGTGCGACCAAGGATGTTGTGCGATGGGAACTATGCCATGGCTAGGGCGTTGAACCGTATAACAGAATTCCTCCAGAGAATTTCCAGCCCCAGCAATGGGAGGAGTAGAGACAGTGCTCCAATGAGCATTTCTTGGCCCATAAGAACCCCGATTTTACAGGTGAGGAAGACCCGTTGAGGGCTGGGAGGTGGATTAAGGATCTCGAGAGGACGTTGAAGATATGTGGATGCACTGAGTCCGAGAAGGTGTTGTACGCTAGCTACATGTTGCAAGGTGAAGACGCCGCCTGGTGGGAGACTAAGTGGGAGATCCTCGAGATGGAGCTGAGATCTTTTTCAATAGTGACCTGACAACACTTTAAAAAGGAGTTTGATGATCGCTTCTTCCCCAGTACAGTGAGGCATCATAAGGTAAGGGAGTTCAACAGCCTAATGCAAGGAGACATGACAATGGAGCAGTATGCCCGAAAGTTTATGGAGCTCGGGAGGTTCGCAACGCATCTCATTGCCACTGAAGAGATGCGGACAGAGCGCTTCCAAGAGGGTTTGCATCGGGAGATCTGCAGAGCAGGGATTCAATGATCACATAGGCTCTCAGACGGGCCAGAAGAGGAGGAGCTTTGCAGGAGAGGGAATAAGCTCAGGGTCTTTTCAAAAATTTGTTTCAAGGACGGGGGCTAGACCACAGGCCTCAACTGGTGTGCGCATGGGGGGTTGAACCTCAGTTTATGGAAGATGCAACCGATCCCATGAAGGTGACTTTCATCACGGTGGGACCCAATGCTTCAAGTGTGGTCAAACAGGGCATTTTGCTCGTGAGTGCCGTAATGCTACTCAAGGAAATCAACTAGGACAGCTCGGTGGAAGGGCGAATCAAAGGCAGACAATGCAGGCAAAAGTGTACGCTCTAACTTCTGGTGAGGTCGATGATGAGGCATCAGAGACTCAGGATGCGGGGGTCATCACATGTATGAACTTGATCCAGTCTTTTTAAGTTGATGCATTGAGTGGGTAAATTTTTTAGAACTTCATTTGAAGTGTTTGATCTCATCACGTAGAGTTTGGTTCTATGAATACTATGCTTGTACTTTGTTTGATTCGGGAGCATCCCAGTCCTTTGTATTTGCCACTTTTGCACGAATGTGCAAATTAGTCAGGGAACCCTTGCCACAATCTATGGTCATGGTGTTACCAAATAGAGAGACAACTTGTTGTTCAAAGGTCACCTTAGGTTGTCCTTTGGATTTTGGAGAGAGGACACTTGATCCCGACCTGATAGTGTTCAAGCTGTTTGGGTTCGACATCATACTGGGTATGGATTTGCTATTTCGACACTTCGTGAGTATCAATTGTTGGAGCTGTGTGGTCAGTTTTCATCTCCCTGTAGGGGATTATATGAAATTCGTAGGTAGCAAGCTGAAGTCGAGACCCACGGTTATATCTGGGATCCAAGCAAAGAAGGACCTGGCTAGTGGGGCAGATGCCTATTTGGTGCAAGTAGTGTCTAATCCACCAATGAGGAAGTCTGTAGCAGGAATCCCAGTCATTGAAGAGTTCTCTGATGTCTTTGTGGATGACCTCCCTGGATTACCTTTGGTTCACGATGTCGAGTTTACTATTGACTTGGAACCTGGAGCAGCTCTGGTACACAAAGCTCCTTACAGAATGGCACCAACCGAACTAAAAGAGTTGAAGGCCCAGTTGCAAGAATTGATCGACAAGGGATTTATTAAGCCCAGCTCTACACTTTGGGGAGCGCCCGTGCTGTTCGTTAAGAAGAAAGATGGCACCCTTAGGATGTGCATTGATTATAAAGAGCATAACAAGATGACCATAAAGAATAAATATCCACTGCCTCAGAATGATGATTTGTTTGATCAGCTTTAAGGCGCAGCTACTTTTTCGAAGATTGGCTTGAGGTCAGGGTACTATCAGCTAAGAATAAGAGACAAGGATGTACCGAAGACTGCGTTCAGATCGAGGTACAAGCATTATGAGTTCAAGGTGATGCCTTTTGGGCTTGCTAATGCCCCTGTGACTTTTATGGACATGATGGATCGGGTGTTTCAGTCCTATCTAGATTCTTTTGTGGTGGTCTTGATTGATGATATCCTGGTTTATTGTCGAGATTTGGAGGAGCATGCCAATCACCTGCGGTTTGTTTTGAGTAAGCTGAGGGAGAACCAGTTGTATGAAAAGTTCAGCGAATGTGAGTTCTAGCTGGATGAAGTCAGGTTCCTCGGGCATGTCATTTCTCAAGAGGGTGTGGTTGTAAACCCCAGTAAGGCTGAAGCTATTTTGGGTTTCCCGCGTTCCCACCTTAGTGCACGAGATTTAAAGTTTCTTGGGACTTGCAGGGTACTATTGGAGATATGTGGAGGGGTTTTCTAGATTATCCGGACTACTCACTACTCTGACTAAGAAGAATGTTGAGTTTGTCTGGACTAAGAAGTGTGAGAGGAGCTTCCAAGAATTGAAGATGAGATTGACTTTGGCACTTGTTTTAGCACTTCCAAAGCCGCGCAAGCCGTTTGTGGTTTTCAATGATGCTTCCAAATTTGGGTTGGGATGTGTTCTCATGCAACAGGGGCGAGTCATAGTTTATGGGTCCCGCCAACTGAAAGATATGTTGGCCCATTTCCGATAGTGGAGAAGGTTGGGCCTGTTGCCTACAGGGTCGCATTACCAGAATATTTTGGGGAGGTGCACAATGTGTTTCATGTATCCTTGCTAAAGAAGAGTTTCGGGCCGCAGGAGCCATGACTGGTTGACCCGAGTATCCTTCGACTACAGCCTAACCTTATCTATGAGGTAGCACTGACTAAGATTGTGGATTGGAAGGAGCAAAGACTGAGATCCAAGAAAATACAACTGGTGAAGGTGTCATGGGGAGATCTTGAGGCTCACGACTTCACTTGGGAGAGAGAGGCAGACATGAGAGAACTTTATCCATATTTGTTTGGGTACTATTGATTGTATGTCTTATCTCAAGCATGTTTTGAGTTGTATCTTGTTTTGTATTGGAATTTGGTTTAAACATGTCAATTTCAAGGAAAAAAATTCTTTGAAGGGGGGAGGATGTGAGACCCCAAAAATTTAGTGTGTTCAATTGTATTTTATTTTATTGTATTTTATTCTTTTCTATAAGGGAATTCGAAGCCCATGTGTTTGTTTGTGGGTTGTTGCTCTTTCTTGGGTTGTTGTGGGCCGAGCCTAGCCTTGTGAAGTGTTGAAAACAGGCCCAACTCGTGTGCTGCAAGGGAAGCCCAGCCTTCCCATCTTAAATGGCACCGTTTGGTTGGCTGATGGATGAATTTTTTTTTTCCTTCCCCTGAGCGATGACATTTTGAGGCTTAAAGGAAAAACCCTAAGTTTTCTCTCATTTCCTCCCTGCACCGCATCACTCTCTCGATTTCTCCTTCTTTATTTCTTTCTTTGTTTCTCTTTTCCTTCTTCCTCCTCCTCCATGCCCGAGCGCCTGCACGGCTGCCCACATAGCCACTTGTGTAATGAACCCACTTGAAAAGTAGATGAAGAACTTGGATTGATAGTGAAGATTACAGCGATGAAATTAAGGGAATGGAATTTAGAAAAGATAGCTACGGTTTGGGATGTTTGAGGCTCCCAATTCCTCCCAATTAAGAAAATAACAACTGTTTCAACAACAAATTTCTAGATCCCCTTTCAACCACTTTTCCCTCCTATTATTCTCTCTTCAAGAATAACAAACTAGACTATTTAATAAAAGACACGTGTATTGTAAAATACAAAATTACAAAAGGACAAACTAGTAACTAACTAATATTCTGAAACTAACTAACTAGCTTCTAGAACACTTAAAGATTAAGCACAGCGTCACTTATCAAATCTCCTTCCATGCTGCGTTTTGCTTCTATGGTTTAAGGTACTGAGCCGATCTTGTAGTAAAGTACTTAGGCCCCCAATTGATCTGCATTTTCCTCATGGGCCTCATAACAAACTCCCACACTCAAAAGAACCTTGTCCACAAGGTTTAGAGTATTGGTGCAAATTAATTGTCTAGCCACCGGGGTCAAAGACGCATATATTATTTTTATCCGTAGAAATGGATTACCGAGATATGGAGCTACCTGTAGCTGACATGCTGCAGCTAATGCTGTTGAACGCTGATCAGGGTAAGCAGAGGAGGTATAAAGAGTTTGAGGCATAGTGAAAGGCATGAGAGTCTGCTATTGTGCAGGACAATGAAGATAAGGAACTTGGAGTTGTGACAAAGGACCCAACCCATTTCCAACTCTGTTAGCTCGATTCTCAGCTTCTATCTCGCCATCTCCAGCTGACAAGGACAAGAAATCGAAACTCTGCTTCTGTCGAGTGTACCCTCGGATGCCAGAGGAGCCTGGGGCTGATCTTGTGAAGTCACTAGGGTTGAAGAATATCAATTTTAGCTTCATTCGAAATTCTTTCAGTGGTAGAATTGCATAGAGCGGCAGAAGACATTATGCCATTTAAATTGTTTCTCACCCCATCAAATCTATTGGTTGCCATAAGCAATCCTAAATTTGATCCTTCCTCTGGTCTCCATTGATTAAGTTGCAGTAGCAACCTCTTCAGGCTTTCTGGAATTTTTGAGATCTGAATTAGACGACTTATATTAACATGAACATCACACCTCTTCCATGTATTTTTTTCAACAGTAACTTTTGAAACCTTTCCACTCAAAAAACCATTTTCAGATGACCTGTGTCTGGAGGCAATCAAAGCAGGATCAAGCCAACCTGGAATTCTAGCATCAGAGGACTAAAAAGAAGGACCACGACACCCACCACCATATGAGACAATTGAAGACAATCCTGGCCACAATATCGAACCATTTTTCTTGGGCTCATTGGTCCTATTTTGTTGTTCCAGTTCACTTGCAGTGGTTACGGTGGTTATTGCCCCCAACTCCATCTCTGGTTTCCTCTCAATTAGAGGGGGTTCTGGTTGCGTGGGTAGATTTAATACGCCTGTGTCCAAGCTTAGCTCAGAATTGTGTAATGTCTTTTCACTGTCATTGTCACTACTAGCTAAGAATGGCATGCCAGTTAGATTCAGTTAAGGAGCAGAACAATCTAATTCCATTCAGATTTTCGCTCCAGCAGACAAATAGGGTTGTTTCTGTTGAGAGAACCTACGGAAGCCAACATCCATCGTGATAAAAAAAATAGTAGGCATGGCAATCAGAATTCCCCTGATCAAAAGAACTAGCAGATTTTCACTTCCATTCGTATAAGTGTGATGATGTATTGGGTGGAGGACTATAACCTCAACGATAATCCCGATAGCAACCAAACAAATATAGAAATTACCACTTCTAATGGGCATTTTCACAAACAACTGAGTCCCTTCTATCCATGTGAACACAACACGAAGAGAAAAGGAAAGGAAAGATTTCTTCAGGAAGGAGTTTTTCAAATTACCTCCCTTTTCACCCTCACGTTTCGAGTTGATGACCCACTTGGTTGCCACAACAAAGTTCCTCGTGAGGTTAGAGACGGGGCCACCATTGAGATCAGGCTTAAGGTCCCTATGCATCACACCCTTAACGTGGCAGATATGCACAACATGAACAATTGCACTCCATATCAAAGCAGCAATCCTCTCCATATAATGCCCCTTCGCAATAATTCTGATACCAACGTGCACTGCACCTCCCAATGAAATATCAAGATTCATCTTCAATTGGTCTTCGTTATCAGCAAGTTTGAGGTTCTTCCTTCCTAGGTTCTCATAGATCGGGACAAACAAGGGGAGCCACTGTCACCGAACTTTAATTGGGCAGAGAGAGTGAAATTAGAGATAGAAATTCTTGTTGGGGCATTTCCTCTCACCAAGAAAATGCTCCAGATGCGACCTTGTAGAGTGTCTTGATAGAGTAATGGGTAAAATATGTGGAAAGAAATTAAAAGATTGGAGAATATATGTTTGTCTCGTGAGAAAGTGTAGGGAAGAGATGACTCTGAGCTTCCCTCATAGGCCCAAAAATTGCTTCAGGGAACAAAAAATGGGGACAACGAAAATAAATTCCGCCTGGGTCGATCTCCCACTTGGTATCGCCTCCATCTCGAATGTTGGCTCTCCTCCTTTAACAACCACAGTGTGGTTTTTGTTAAGTGCGATCATTGAAGGAGAAGGGAGATCTGAAAGTAAAAATGAAAGTGAAAATAATTTTGGCTTTCCAAGATCAGAGGGAAGAGGGATTTATTTGGGAACAATTTTCGTGGGCACCGCAACAAACTCTTCCACCTTCGCTGCCCGTTTTACACCTTCCTCCGCAGCTTGGTCTTCCTAGACCAAGTACTATTCCGTGGGTACCGCAACAAACTCTTCCACCTCTACTGCACTTTCTTCTTTGTCCTCCTCGTCTTGCCATTGCACCCAAGATTCCTGCATCCGCTTCCAATTTTGTTGCATTTCGTTGAGTCTTTCTGTCATCCTCAGCAATTTCTCCAAAACAAATTTCATCAACTGTGTTTGTTGTTTGTTGAATCTTACCCGTCCATGAAGAATCGATGGCTCTAGATACCAATTGTAATGAACCCACTTGAAAAGTAGATGAAGAACTCGGATTGATAGTGAACATTACAACGATGAAATTAAGGGAAAATTAGAAAAGATAGCTACGGTTTGGGAGGTTCGAGGCTCCCAATTAAAAAAATACCAACTGTTTCAACAACAAATTTCCAAATCCCCTTTCAACCTCTTTTCCCTCCTATTATACTCTTCAAGAATAACAAACTAGACTAATTAATAAAAGACACATGTATTGTAAAATACTGAATTACAAAAGGGCAAACTGGTAACTAAGTAATATTCTGAAACTAAATAACTAGCTTCTAGAACACTTAGAGATTAAGCACAGCGTCACTTATCCAATCTCCTTCCATGCTGGGTTTTGCCTCCAAGGTTTAAGGTAATGAGCCGATCTTGTAGTAAAGTACTTGGGCCCCCTACTTATCTACATTTTCCTCATGGGCCACATAACAACTTGCGCTGCACCATGCGTCCTCGTCTACAAGGCCCTCCACCACCGGCTTGCACCCTCACCCGTATCCCTCAACCCGTGAGTCCCTCGGTATTCTCTTTCCCCCCCCCCCCCCCCC
>QEOW01000683.1:578763-593499 GCA_003123825.1 Juglans hindsii
TTTCCCCCCCCCCCCCCCCCTCTATGAAATGAAAGGAGCCAAGAGTGTGCCTTGCCGCCACTGGAGGCCACTTCTCGCGTGCCACGCGTGGGTCTCTCGTAGACCCCACGCCGTCCACCACCCCCAATCGCAGCATCGGCTACGATTGCCGAGACCCCTTACTCAGCCTATAAATAGGCCAAGTTCCCTACCTCTTCGAAGCATCTCAAAATTTATTGTCCCCTTCTCTAAGCATAGATCTAGAGATTCCCCACCCTCTGATCTAGATCCCAAAGCCTTTAGGAGTGTTTTTCCCAATCTGTCATCGCGCGCCACCATGAGCCACCTCCCTCAGCTACCTTCTAAAGGTTGCACAACCACCCTGAGCACTAACCATTCTTTTCCCATAGCCCATTTTCCCTCAGATCCACTCAACCGTTGTGTTATAGCCCATCCCCATCCCCACCTCTGCTCTGTCGTGCCCCACCATAGCACCTCTTTCAACCACCCGTTAGCACCCCAGATCTGACCTCCTTTTTGAGAAAAACCCACAAAAAGCCCTCTATCTCACCCGAATCCATTGCTGCCACCTTGCACCGCAGCTACCCCACCGCTGCTCCTCCACTTTTGGCATCACCTCAGTAAGCCAAAGTTGCCTCGAGTTGTTTATTTTAGTTTATGTTTACATTTTGTTTATTTACTAATGGTTTGGTGTTCGTCAAAGTAGCGAAGCGCGCACTCATCCAATAGTGGGACTCCGTAGACCGACGCACACTCAATCATCAAGATTTCCCATTCACATCGTAAGCAACTCTTAGCGCGACCCTTGATATTTTAACATGAAATTATCGCTAACTTTTGCAATCTGGTTGTGTTGAGAAGGGCCTTGGGCCCAAAGAAGTGTTGGGATTATTTTTGACGTAGTTGTTGTCGAAAATTGAGCCAAGGGCCGGATGGAAGATGGGATACGCGTGTAGTTGGGTTTATGAAACTGTGTTTTGTGACTGCTGTGTGGTTGTATGTGATTGTTGTGTGCTATGCCATACCATCCAATGACTTGCCTATCATGCATCTGCATTTTACTACTAATGATATATGCCATGATTAAATTCAACTGTTCTATATTCTATGTTTGTTGTGTAATCTAAAAACTGGGTTTTTGATGTGGGTGCTTGCGTATCACAACACCAAGTCGAGATGTGATATTATCTCGGCGGAGCTCCTCTGGTCACTTGGGAGCGTGTAAAACTGAGTGACGTCCCATGGGCTATCTTCAGGTGACAGCAAGCTTTGCCAAGACAATAACGCTCTTGGTACCACTCTGGAGCCCCTCTACTGGTGGGGGCTAAAGGTTGCCTGGTTATGTTACGCGCCGGGCGCAGAGCTAGGCAATGCTCATAATGAAGTCACGCGCACAGTTGTTACCTGTGGTATGATGAAGGGAGCCAGGGTGTGTGGGTGGTCTCGAGGGGAGACCATGGTGTACATAGTAATAAAATGTTTGTGTTTGGGTACCAAGGGTTTTTGGCGTGAATGCTTGTAATTAATGATTTTGGGGGTTATTGCTTTCGTAACTACTGAACATGTTTGCTTGTATAATCTCATGGTTGAATCTCTTGGTTGTTGTTCTGTTGAGTTATTTACTGAGATTGCGAAATCTCATTATGGTATTCCTACCTACGATCTCGTTTCATGGGATCATAGATTTTGATACAAAGGAGGGGTATGAGCAGGAGGGACCAGCCCCACTTGAGGAGTGATGACGAGCTTTTCGCATTGTTTATTGTTGGACCTTTATTTTTCATTCCATTATTTTCAGCCGGATGACTGTATTAACCTCTTGGAAGACTTTATTTTGGGTTGTACTATTTTTTAAAACTTTTTGGTACTTAGTTTGACTACCTTCTATTTTTTCGCTACGATATTTTTTCTATACACATTTTGCATGTTTGCACATACTTGCACAAGGCAATCGGGTGTATGATCCATGCGGTCATCATCCCGGTGTCACGACTTCCACCAAATCACACGTGGGGGTCGAGGGCGCCACAATGAATCCATGCATATTCAATTTTATTTAATTGCAAATGATCATTATAATCCTTAATGACATGTTAAAGCTTAATCTTGGGTGAAAAAGTTTATCCCAACACGGCCTGGTTTGCTTTCAAGACTAAAATCCAAAACTTTGAAAATCTCTCATCTCATCATTACAATTTTTCCAAATTCCCACACAAAATAAAATAAACAATTCAACTTTTTCAAATCCCAAAATAAAAATAATATTAAAAAATATATTCTAACAATATTTTATTCAACTTGTTAACTTTAAAACAAACGATAATGGCTAGAAACCTTAATCTCTATTAAACTAGTCCTTAAGCATGCATGATATTTCTTAATCTTATCACCAATAAAAGTTTCAAAACCTAGAATTAAATCATGCATTTATCTCCTTATTCCAATCATATGGTTTTTCTAAATGCTCATATTTCAAGCCTAGGTGAAATAAATCAAAATTTTACAAGTTAAGCATGATTTAACCAAATTGTGCATGCTTTGATAAAAAACAAAAGATAGAAATAAAATCTATTATGGCATGCTTTCAACCTCAAATTTAAACCTTCAAAAATCATTCTAAGACATTAATAAATCATATAAAAAAACTCTAAGACAAGCCATAATTAAAATTCCCACTTAAAAAAAATAATTTAAACACTTAATCTACCCTTAATGACCCGATTTTGAATTAAACATGGTAACCTTTTCTAAATTCATCCAAAAATTACTCCAATAGTTAAAATCACAACTTTACATGTAAACTAAGATCTAGGGTAAGAAAACTTACAAATTTCGTGGCCCTCTACAACTCCCAACACAAGAACTCAAGAACTTCCAAGAACACTCATTCGGTTTCTACTCTTTTGTACTCCAAGGGAAGAAGATCTCTCAAGAACTCAAGAGGAGCTTGGAGAAGAGGTTTGGAGGAAATGAGGGAGTTGAGGGGCCTTTTATAGTGCTCAATGGAGTGGAGGGGCACCGGTCATGGCTTGGAAGGGTGGCTTGTGATTGGTGGAGTGGGGCGGTGGTAGTGATGATGGACTTCCTTCAGCTTATGTCATGCTTTGCAGGGTGAATAGTGTTCTAAACTGTCATGATCTCATCATGGCAGGTGCTGCATGGTTGCTAGAGGGGTAGAGCTGCCCTGTTGTAGCAAGGAAGACGAGAGAAAAAAAATAAAAACCAAGGCATGATGACTTTCCATGATACACCGGGTATAGACCTGAAAATTGGGTAGATTTTCATTTTTTTTTTGTTTGCATCCCTTTGGTTTATCTCCATGGTTGTTTTGTGTAAGAAGTCACTTCTTGAAGGCTTTTTCAGGTGATACAAGGTGGAAGGTTGGCTACCATGTGATGATGAAAGTGTAGCTCAAAGAAGATGGTGAAATAGAGGGTGGTTGCTGTGTGGGGTTGTTCACAAAAGCCATTCGGTTTTGGCTCTTCATGGGGATGACTTGGGTCAAATGTATCATGATGATTTGAGGGGCCTATGGGGATTGAGGAGGAAGGAGGTGGCGTGTGATCGTAGCTCAGCCAAGAGCAGAAATGCAACTAAAAAGCAATGTCAATCGGTTGCCATCCAACTAGCCTTTAGGTTCAATCGGTTTGGGGTTTTTGGTTTGGTTCTTGGAACCAATTTCACCCAAGGCTTGGTCTGGTTCTAAATGGATGAAATGAGATGTGATTGGTGAGATTGGGACTAAAAATGAGATGGAATTGACGTGGCTATGGGGTTGTTTTAGTTCCATGCCTAAAAATGGGCTTGCTCACTAAACCACTAATGCTGAAAAAAAAATTCCAATAAAAATATAGTATGGTAGCATAAGCTCATACTAAGGGTTAATCCTAATGAGTAATTAGGTGGAGTGTTACATCATGTAAATAATACTATGAGCACACATATTTTAGGCATGGAAAGGAATCATCCTCTGAGCTAAACACGTGTATCTGCAAGGCGAGGAATCACCGTTTGAGTAAAACACATATTTCCATAAACCATCGTAAGAATAATAGGTATGGCCAATCACTCTACTCATTCGGCACAAGGGATCTCTCTACTTAGCGAACACATGAAACACATTCACCAAAAGACAATGGGGAATCACTCCACCCATTCGAAATGGGGAATCTCTCTACCTGGTCAATACGTGGAACACTTCCATCAAATCAGCATAAAAAATGTTCCACTTGATCAACAAGGAGACTCTCTCCACCCGCGATATCATGTGAAGCCATATGGAAACACCCGACCCTAGTCATCAATGGGAATCCCAGTACCTGTATGAAACTCGTGGTGACGTGCTGCTAAGAATGGTATAGGGAACTCTCAACCCAATTCCATGAGTACAAAGCACATTGAAAGCACATCACTTCAAATCACATTATCTTGAAATAACTTCAAGTAAAGTAATTGACAAATATAGTGAAAAAGTACACACTTTCAAAAGAGAAAGAGAAGAGAAGTAGAATATTGAAATCCTAAACATACCCACAAATATTTACCTCACATTTCTAGTATAGTCGTAAGAGTGAACCTACTTGATAGTATTCTAATACTATGGTTGCATTGGTGGTGACGATTCCACACTTTATGAAGGGTTTGAGCCTTCCACTTCCTTGAAGTCCTCAAATAGAAGAAGAAGAAAAAAAAAAAGAAACACTTTACGATCTCAGAAGTGAGACGTTGACTATTGTCCAATGTCTTATATACAACAAGGCTGCCACTTACAAACCTGATAGATCTTGATGTTTCTCTGACCTCTTTATTGCTTGAATGAGAGACCTTCGACCTCGGCTATCGATTTGTCCTCTGGACTTGAAGAAAGGTAGAGATCGAATGACTAATGAGACAAGGTGCACACGTATCTACACCTTGCATTGGGACCTAACTTGCAATTAATCCTTCTCCTAACTTGCAATTAATCCTTCTCCTTGTGAGAGTCTCCCACATGGCATTAGGCCATAAGCTGAGGTCAGGCAATATGGCATGTAGGTCTGTATTCCTTTCTCCTAGGTGTACTCTTATTGTGATGTCTCTGATGGAGCATGGGCCTTGGGTACGACACTCGTTGCACTTCGAGCTCTTTTGTGTTATCTTGAAGTGCTCTCAACTTTGCATCGGACTTGTACTCACCCATGGCTTGCATTTAGTACAATCAGCACATACTGTGTTCACATGGTGTAGGGCAAACCTTCCTTCGCCACCTTGTGCTATCCCGCACCTGCCAGATTCTTTACAAATGGTGCTTGCTTTACTTCCACCCTGGCTGCCTCCTTAACACCAGCATTTTGAACACGTGAGGGGTACTCCTTCCCTCATTTTAGCACAGTCCTCGCATAAGGAGTAGCCATGGGGGTCTGTCTCCATTTAGTTTAATATCTTTGTAAAATTTTAAGATGTTTATTGTAATTAGGTGATGAACAATTTATGGAGTTATATATTTTGATGTGGGAGACGATCTAATGTTGATATGTAATTAAATTTGCGAAGAGGGGACAATGGCTTATGGATATTTCCACTAATGAATTAGTATTAGTCTTTGACAATTCTCCCATACTTATTCTACCACATCATACATATGTGTGGTTGGCGAATGATCACACGAGATTCCCACGATCGTAAGGGGTGTAGATGCTACCAACCTAGTCCTTTAGACCATATCAAAACCACAATACATTGTTAGTGGTACGCGAGGGTAGATCATGGATGTTGATGAGAGGGCCTACTAGTGAACTCAAAGTCCAAATGATAGGCTGCGGCACCCTCGACCCCAACATGTGATTTGGCAGGAGTAGCGATGCCAGGATGTTGGTCGCTCATGTCACACACTCTATGCGCAAAGTGGAAGTTGTGTGTGCAAGCATGCAAAGTATAGGTGTGCAGTTAAAAATGCAATGGAAAATAAAAAGGCCAGTCTGAAATATTGAAAGTACCAAAAATTAATATTACATCACCTAGCCAAATAAACCATAGTCACTAAAACTCCCAAACACCGACATAAAAGTTAATACGAAAGATGAAATTACACTACAAAAGGGAAAAGGTCCCCAAATCTTCACTCCTCAAGCAGAGCTGATCCTCCAAGCTCATAATTGTCTTTTGCATCAAAGTCTACAGTTTTGTGGAGTGGAACCGCAGGTGGAGATACCAAAGTGAGATTTTGCAATCTCAACAAGAAAAGCCAATAAAATAACCCCACAAAAATACAAACACTAAAAAATGTGGACATATCATAGAAACGGGAAAATTGAGATTTTCAGCACTACCAAAACCAATTTCCTTCTCAATATTTACAGAAAAAGCCACAGACTAAAAATCACCTTTTTCTTTTTTTTGAAAACTACCATTTATTTAATTAAGATATGCACCATGATCTCCCCTAGGGACCATCTGCACACTCAACTCCCTTCATCACACCATGGGTAACGACCATGCGTGTGACTCATAACAAGTGATGGCCAACTTTGCACCCGACGCGTACATGATCAAGCACCCTCTAGCCTCTACTAGCAAAGAGGTCACAAAGTTGGCACGAGAGCATTACTGTCTCATCTGAGCCCGTTGTCGCCCGGCGACAATCCAAGGGACATCACTCAATTTTATACGCTTCCGAGTGACCAGAAGAGCTCTATAGAGATAATCCCCCATCTCGGCTTGAGGTCATGATACCCAAATATCCAAAAAATCATATTTTTAATATTTGGACACCAAAATCGCAGTTTTCCAAGTTTTCAGCAGAAACATAAAACAGAGCACAAATAATTCAACTTTAATGACATGAAAAAATATATAATGCAAATATGCAACATATAGTTATTGGATGACATGGCACTTAATGAAAAGCAAATAACACGTCATAGCACACAATTTCACACTTTTGCAACTACACGCGATTCCCAATGCTTCACCCAGCCCTAGGCCTATTATTATCCCAATGCTCCACGAGGCCCTCGACCACTTTACAATTCACAATGAAACTGTCGCAAAAACACAGTTTAACGATTTTGCCAATGTTAGTATTCCAAGGTTTAGTCTGAGGTTTTACTTACAACGCGAAAGGGTAATTCTAGATGATCAACTGCGCTGACTTCAAGTGTCCCCCTCAAATCTAGAGAAAACAGTGAGTGTGCACGTGCATGACGATGCACAAATGGAAAAATTGGTTAATCATATCTGAACGCGACCTAAAAAAATAAAGTACGAGGTGAGAGGCAACGGGCTTACTGCGGCGGTGTCTAGAAGGGCGGAGCATGATGGTGACAGTGCTGAGGCACGATAACAAGGACGAATCTGGGCAGAAACAAGGGATTCTAAAATTGGGAAAAATAATGGGTGGCAGATCTGATGTAGACAAGGGGTGGAGCAGGGGATGCTAGCGGTGGATGGTGGTGGTAGACAGTGGTGCAGAAACCTAAGAGAGAGAGAGAGATCTAGGCTCGGGTTGGGTGGATCTAAGAGGGGGAGAGGCCGAGTAGAGGGGAAAGGGTGTGTGGGTGGTCGGATGACCACTAGAGATCTCCTAAAGGTGGCAAACCATGGCAGTGCAAGACAAAACCCTAGATAAAAATTCCTAAACTCATGGGATGAGGTAACGGAGAGAGGGAGATTGGGGGATCTAAAGGTAGAAGACATGATTGAGGAGAAAGAGAGGCTCGATGATGGTTTTTAAAGGAGGGAGGTTCGGCCTATTTATAGGTCATGGTGCTCCGGCATAGCTGAAATAGCCTCGGCTCTTATTGGAGGTGCAGGATGGAGAGGGACTGGCGAGCATTGCAAACGTGGCATGCAGTGGTGTGCAGGCACACGACCGAGCAGCTCACAGGGTGGCAGAGAGGGAGGCACAGATTGGGGGAGGAGAGGTGATGTTATGATCCCAATTAAACAACCCGCATTGTTTTGAAGGCCAATAAAGGAAGCTGAACTACGAGTCGTCTACAGCTTGCCGTTGAGATCAATAGTTGTGTCGTTATGTTGAAATCTGTTATTTCCATTCTATTTTACTTTCCATGTGTTTCATTTTCATTAGTTTTGCTAGTCATGGGCTACCTCCATATGTAAGCCAAAAATGGCACTATGAAGGGCATCTAGAACTTTATTGCTGAAAGCATTTTCAATTTTCTTGGAGGAATTGGGGACCTCAAATACCCCAAGCTTAGCCATATGTTGTTTCATTTCTTTTATAGCTTACTTGCTCATTTCTACAAACACTTCCCGTGCATTCTATTACTCATTCCACTCTGATCATTCCCATTTTACACCAGCCCATTTAGAACACAAGAGGAATCACAAGGATTCATTACAAGAAATAACCGAGCTCATTACAATTGGCATCCAGAGCCACTGATTCCTCATAGGTGTAGTACAATTAAATAAATAGCAATTGTTGTTGATGGAAATGATTTTGGAAAAATTGCAGCATATGAGTGAAATACTCGACGGAATGCAACAAAATTCCAAAAGGAAGCAGGGGTCTCTCGTGCAGTGGTAGGAGGATGAAGAAGAAGAGGAAGTAGAGTCTATGGAGGACGGTGTAGAAGATACAACATGTAACACCCCGCTCCTCAATAAAGACATTTTTAGAATTTTCGAGAGCCAGTGTGCTACTAAACTTGACTAAAAACTTTTCTTTTAATGACGCACCAGATGCGAAAGATTCCATAAATAAAACAAACTTTATTAAATACTAAAAATAAAAAATAGAGTCTGCGGAAGCACTTATTTAAAAAAATACTAAAATCTCATGTGCTTATCAAAATAATTTATTTAAACCTTAAATCATAAACTGAACATGACATAAACTTTCTAGGCCTCTGCTTCGCCTCCCTGGGTCAAGTCTTGTCCTGCAGTCTCATCTTCATAAATTTCATCACCTGTAGTGGTTTAAAAATATAAAAAATATACAAAAATGAGTCAAATACTCAATAAATAACACATCATACAGTAAACATAATAAACATAAAGTTTCTTGAAAAACGTGCATACTCATAAATACATACGTAAATAACATGAACATGAATTTATCTTTCACTTATCATAGGCTGATACCCATTGTTGACCCCCGTGAGTTAGGGTTAGCGAATCTAAGTAGATTCTAATTCCGCCCGTGGCCGTGGTTGTGGAATCCATACATAAGGAAAACAAACAGGTTTGCACTATCAGCATGTACGACCTAGTAATGCAATATGCCCATAACATAGGTACCGTCTTCATATCATAACATAGGTTGTTACATATATTATCATTCATACTTCATCATAATTATACTTGCATACTTGTCATATCGTAGCTTTCAAAAGAAATCGCATGCATACTTGTCACATCATATATTTCAATGAAATTGCATTCTTTCATAAATTTCCATGATACATGTTTCCTCACATAAAATCATGATTTTTCATAAATATTTTGATGCATAAATCTTCACATAAAATCATGCATGGCTTTTCATAAATATTTTAATTCATAAGACTCACATAATATCATGACTTTTCATAAATAGTTTTTTATGCATAACTCTCACATGCAATCATGTATTTTCATAAATATTTTGATGCATAACTCCTTTTATAAAATCATGAATTTTCATAAATAAGTTAAAACATAAATCTTCAAATAAAATCATGGATTTTCATAATTTTATCATGACTTGGGTACGTAAAAAAGGGCTTCCAATGAAAGGTGTACATGCATAATATTTTTATAAAAAACATGTCGTTTACCGTACATACATGTAAGTGTGTATGATCATGCAACTTACCTCTTAGCACTAATCTAATTTTTTTGGACCGCAACTAATTACATATAAAATACACGTAACTAGCATAAATTTTTAACTTAACAAGTACTTCATAATCAAAACTTGAATTTCTAAATTAACCTATATTTCCATAAATCTTGATCCTTCATAACTCTAAAATCACATTGACTCCATAATATTGACATCAATTCTGTAAATCTAGAATTTATATGTCCCACTTAAATTTCCCGGCGCTTGGTCAATTTTCCTAATATAGTCCAATCTTTCGTGTGAAACTCCCAAATCAATATGCATATAAATATATATATATATATATCCCATTACGCCCAACACATAAATCTGTCCGTCCATTAATAATAAGTCTATATTACCTATTCAGTACACTACATAAGTATGTAATTACTCCAACCTATATATTAAAGCCATGGGGCTTAATATGTTGATCACACAAGGGAGGAGCGTACTGCGCTTTATCACAGAGAGAGAGAGATCACTTACAGAGGAGATTTGGACGTTCGTGGCTTACGATGGGATGTAGGTGGTTCGTCGGTGGCTCAACACTGGAGAGCTTGGTGCTGGATAGAGAGACAGAGAGAGAAACCAAAAGCTTGAGAGAGAGTCTAACGTAAGACTAGTGTTTGACGTTGGGAGGAAGAGAAACTAACTGGGGCAGAGAGATAACATGGAGAGAAAGGCTTATAGGGTAGTCTCGGCACGGTGGTGGTTTCCGTTATCTAGCGCTGAGGAAGGAGGTGTGGAGGAACTGTTGGACGTGATTTGCTCTGTTTTGTGGGGCTAAAACAGGGGATGCTTGGCTTCTTGTATATCGCTGGTTTCTGTTTGGCCGTGGGCTGTGAAGGAGGAAGGGTGGTGGTCGGTGCCATGTGGGTGCAGAAGGAGCGGCTTGAGCGTTTGTTGGTTTGAGGGAATGTGGTGGCAGCCACTGAGTGGAGGTCGTGAGCTATGAGGGAGGAGGGGATGTGGGTGGTTTTCGGCGGGCTTGTTTCCGTGGTAGTTCATGGCAGAGGGAGCAGCTTGGGCGTGTGGGTTTGAAGGGAGGTGGTTTGTGAAAGTGAACGGGTGCTGTGCGTGGGTGAGGTCCAACTTTCTCCAGATTTATTTGTGTTTATTTCTGGGAGTCAGGATGAGTTTTATATATGAGGTAGAGGGAGATATCGTGAGTGATAAGGAGATTGGATAAGTTGGAGCTGGGAGTTGGTTTTGATCTAAGAATCTTATTCAAACTGGAAATCCAACAGTATACGAATAAACGCACAGGATAGGGAAAGAAATTCAAAAAAAAAAAAAAAAAAGTAAACAATATCTAGAAACCTATCTTAAAATATATCTCAAATTAATAAATAAAAAAAATCCTACTTTATGCATAAAAATATTAACGGAAAAATAACCTAATTATCAAATCTAATAAAATATCCGTAATTATCTCTAATAATATTAAATCGGATCGTTACACAACAAAAGAGGAAGATATTCTAATAGAGGTGGAAGAAATCTTCCACACCACCATTCAAGAGAATCTTTGTGAAATTTACTGGATCGCAACAAAATTTTCAACGGGAATACAGTGGTCACCGTAAAAAATGCTATGGAAATGGAACAGCTTATTGTGGTAACCACGAGAGTTTACTCCAACGAAATATTCCTCCTTCCTTCCCATGTCCAACCTCAAATCCCTAACCCCAAAAAAATGTTCTTCACTGGCAAGAAGCGCATTTCTAAAGATCTAACCCCCTCAACCTCACTCTTGAGCAAATTAGTGACTGGGTGGTGGATTTTTTACCCTGGTATTCGCACTAGGTATTTTTCCTTAAGTCGAGTTCATCTGCTATCTCACTCTGTTAACTATGCTGACGTCGAGGCCTTCTTCATAAAGGGTCATCGCCCAATGCAGTCTTCGAAGGAGGTGGTCGATGCTGCCATCATGGAGGTCATGAGTGATCTGAAGCTGTTTGAAGTGCTCGAAAGCCATCGCGACAGGGTATGGAGCCTAGCGTGGGATCCAACTGCTAGCTCCTTTGGGACTCCTCTCATTTTTGCCCCTATAGAAGCAATAAGGTCATCCGAATCTGGGAGCACACTCCATCTCCATCTGCTACTTGGACCTGCAAGGCAATTTTGGAAGACACTCATACGAAGACCGTCTGGTCTTGTGCTATGTCGCTGTTGAGAAAGCCATTGGCCACCATGAGCTTCGATGCCACCACTTCCATTTGGGAAAATGTTGATGATGATTACGAAGGTGTCTCACTTTAGAAGGTCACGAGAATGCAACAAAAATCCTAAACCACAACTCCATCTTCGTCAACCCTGTCGCGCCACCTCCCATTGCCACCAACAATGGCTTAACATCCAACCATATTTCTGTTGAGTATGCCGCCAACCAAGAAGTTTCAAAGAAAAAAAAAGAAGAAAAGTAAAAGCAAGAAAAATACAAAAGTACCTGAGCAAACCGATCCACCATCCATTCCTGTTCGTGACCTTTTCCCTTCTGGCTAGTTTCCTGAGGGTGAGATTCAACAGTACAAAGACGAAAACCTATGGAGGACTATGTCTGAAGAGAAGAGGGAGTGGGAGCGCCTTGAAAAACCATTATACAATTCAGCTCACCGAGTAGCTGAAGTTCATCGTCAGGTCTAAAAATATATCAAAGGTATTTTGAAGCCTGGAATGTTGATGACTAACATTTGTGAGACATTGGAGAACACAGTCCGGAAGCTGGTATCCATTGTGAGCCAAGGTATGCATGGTTGTACATATTTTGCACTCAACATGTTCGATAAAATGCGTAGGCGCATTTTTTGTGCTAAAATGGGAACATGGAAGGGACCTATGAAAATTGGGGTTTTATTTATCTTAAGGGAAAATTGTAAGAACTTGCTGGATGTTCATGGAGGTTGGGTGTTCCTCATTCCTTATGAGGTCCCTAACAGTGAGAAGAAGAGAGGTTATAATGTTGGATCGCAGGATTACTTTCACTGGGATATTGTAGATCCTCTCCCATCTTATGATCAAGGTATCGAGTCTCCAGGTGGCACATATCGTAGCTTGATTAATGGGCAAAATTTAAATGATGTGGTGATAACAGGTGATAATGGAACAATTGATGGCCAGGGTTCTGTCTGGTGGAATCAGTTTAGTTTTCATTCCCTAATCATAGCCGACCACATCTGGTGGAATTTATTGACTCTGATGAGCTAATGATATTTGTGGATGATGTTGGTGGAATCCTACCTGCAATTAATCATTTGTCTTGGGATGGTTTAACAGTTGCAGATTTTATCATGCCATTTTTCCTCTTTATTGTTGGTATCCACTTGCACTCATCTATAAGAATTTGTCATGCAGAGCTGTTACAACTAGAAAAGCAATACTACAGGCTCTAAAGCTTTTAATGTTAGGCTTGTTTGTTCAAAGTGGCTTCTTCCATGGCCTTAATGATTTAACTTATGGGGTGGATATTGAACATATGAGATGGATAGGTATACTACAGAGAATTGCAATAGCATATCTGCTAGCAGCATTGTGTGAGATTTGGCTGAAGGGTGAAGGTAATGTTAATTTGGTGTCATCTCTACTTAGGCAATATCAATTCCAGTGGGCTTTGGTTTTGATGCTTAGCACTCTATACCTTTCCTTGTTATATGGCTTGTATGAGCCTGATTGGAACAATCATCTAGTGTATTGTAGCAATGTGCTAGTCGAGAATATCGCTGCTGATGCTCCACCGAAATCTCCTTACACTCGTGGTATAGTTCCAGATTCTTCCGTGTATGTTTGCATACAGAACTGCAACATTAGCATGGGTTATGATGCAATTATGCTTAAGATTGGTTGGGATGAATATGGAATATGAAGTTGTTGAAGAAAGTGTATATGGTTTGGAATCTGGCATTTTGTTCGGGATGACATCTGTAATTTCAAAAAATGGGCTTTGTATTTTTTGGAGTAGGGCTTCCACAGAATGTTGTGTGTCTTGCATGTCACCTTCGTCTACCTCGACATGAAGCTTGTTGGCATGCTTGGCCTTGTCTTTCATTGGGTTGAAAATGCATTCACTGTTCAGGCAAGTTATATGATACTCCTTGGTAACTAATTGGTAGAGTTGCTTCAATATTTGAACCTTGAGGACAAGGTTCTTTAAAGGGATGGAATTTTTTATGATCCCAATTAAACAACCCACACAGTTTTGAAGGCCAATAAAAAAAGCTGAACTACGAGTCATCTTGTAACGTCCCAATGGAAGGCCCAAACCACATGGCATATATTTCAAAAGGACTAGTCAATGATACAATTGGAGTCTCAATGGAACCTTATAAAGAGCAAGAACTTCTCATTCCCAAACAATGTGGGACCCCCTACACCACCTACCCTTATCCATATCAAATGGGGTATCACACATCTACAACTTGCCGTTTAGATCAATAGTTGTGTCGTTATGTTGCAATCTGTTATTTCTATTTTATTTTACTTTCCACGTGTTGCATTTTCATTAGTTCTATTAGCCATGGGCTACCTCCATATGTAAGCCAGAAATGGCATCGTGAAGGGCATCTAGAACTTTATTGCAGAAAGCATTTTCCATTTTCTTGGAGGAATTGGGGACCTCGAATACCCCAAGCGTAGCCATTTGCAGTTTCATTTCTTTTATAGCTTACTTGCTCATTTCTACAAACACTTCCAGTGCATTCTATTACTAATTCCACGCATCACCATTCCCATTTTACACCAGCCCATCTAGAACACAAGAGGAATCACAAGGATTCATTACAAGAAATAACCGGGCTCATTACAGGTGATGAAATGAGGACGATGGGCAGTGCAAAATGGACGCTTGGCGTTGGCATGGTGGCGGCATGGACGAGGACGAGGTCATGAGCTATAGTGGAGAGAGAGAGAGAGAGAGAGAGAGAGAGAGA
>QEOW01000683.1:593555-632721 GCA_003123825.1 Juglans hindsii
AAAAAAAAAAAAAAAAAAAAAAGAACCCACTAAAATCATACTAGGCCCCACCCACCAAAAGGGAAAAACACTTAATAGGAAATAAAAAATAAAAATAAAAAAAGTTAGACTTGGGTTCAACATATATAGTTGTTTCCAAATGAGAAGGCTCTACTACTCAAAGATGAAATTATTTTTCTAAATGGAGAGGATGTATTAATTGTGTATGATAATCACTTGATTTTGTGTGCTTACACGCACACACATTAAGAAAACTTAAACCCAACCAAAACAACTTAAAGATCATAAATCTTAAACTTAGGAACATAGTATAACTTAAAGATCAACAAACTCCGAAAAAAGAAAAAAAATATGAAACTTGGGGCGGCTGACATGGTAGGGGAGCAAAGTTGGTAGTTGCAACTTTGCCAGATCCAGCTTTCCCACCTAGCTGCTTTTAGACTTCACCCATTCATTTCTACACTCACACACACTAATTCATTTTGTATACAAAAGAGAAATAAGGAGAGAGATGAGGGTACAACAAGTATTGATTGGTTGATCAAGGAGGAGGGCAAAAGTGTGTTGTGGCTAGTTGTGTGTGTGTGTGTGTGTGAGAGAGAGAGAGAGAGAGAGAGAGAAGGGACTTCCATTGTTTAGATCTGTAACGCCCATCCTTGTGGTGGGACTTTTAGAAAATAGTTTAAGAAAATGATACGAAAATTACTAAACCTCTTAAAACTTTTTATCTTTCCTTCCGAGGATATAAAAGATTCTATGTTTTAAAATTAAAGCATGCTTTGTATATTAAAAGAGAGTTTACAGTGGAAATCATTAAATTAATTAAAAAGGCATTTTACAAAACTTGACTTTCATACATGTCATAAAAACAGACCTAGGCTTTTGTCACTCTTCCCCTTTGGCCATGTCTGTCCTGACGCTTCTTACTCATTTTGTTCCTGAGAGGAGGGAGGGACGTACATAAAAACAAAATAAGTCGAATACTCAGTAAACATTACCTGATACTATAAAAGTATAATAACATCGACTTTCATTCATTCATTTGACATTCATCTAGATACTTTATTTAAAACATTCACTTCCACTAGAAACATTACAAGGTGAGGTTTTTCTTTAAAAAATATTTTCCTTTCTCATAAAACATTTCCCAGACATTGTACATCTTTCATAAAGAGCTAAATGATTACACAATATTCAATTTAACTGTTATCACTTTTCCTCTGGCCGGTACACACTGTTGTGCCACGTGTGTTGAGGTTAGCAGTCTTTTGGACCCAGATTCTTCTCGTGGCCACAGGTTGGAAATCCCTTTCAGTCAGGGGGTAGCACTGGGTGCACTACCAGTACTACTCACCCGGCATTGCAATTTGCCCAGTCCATTGATGACAATTCATTCATTCAATTATGGTCGTTACGTATTTTCATACATTAAAACATTCATTCATTTCAGTTCTTTCATTTTTATTCTTTTCATTCATCAATCCATTTCATCTCATAAACATCATTTAAAAGTATAAGCATAAACATCATCAGTAAACATCATTTCATAGCATCCATTAAACATCATTTCATAGCATCGTTTAAACTTCATTTCATAGCTTCATTTAAATAAACTTTCATCGCATCATTTAAACATCATTTAAAAGCATCAAGTGTAAACCTCAACATTTCATTTCAGGGAAAATAAAGACAATAGCTACTACATATAACATCCATTCACATACGTATAACTATTACTTTGGGTGCATAAATAGGGGCTGCCAAAGGAGGCCATTACATACATATACCTTTAAACATTAATACTTAGCATACTTTCATAAAACATCCTTTCATTCTCTTTCATTGCATAAAAAAACATTTTTCATAAAAGTTTTTCATTTTCATTTCATATCATTTAGAAAACTCTATAAGAGTATGAACATAATACTTACCTGGACTCCATGCCATTCTCGTTTCATGTAGTCCATTCATGTGCGTGCCAGATGGCAACCTACATGCATACATAACCTTAACATCAATTTCTTCCTCAAGTGCATAAGTAACTAAAACTTAGAAAATACATAAACTACTCTTGACTTGGACTTTCTTCACTTAGATACACTCTATTATCCAATTTCATCCTCTATGCTTTTCTTTATCACGTTTCTCAAAATTCTCGAACACATAGCTTGGGACCCACTAGGTCACCTTTCAAACACAACATTCTACTTCAAGTGCTTATCCTTTAAAGCGAACCTCCATGGTCCACTTTAAAGTTAAGACACACTATCACCTTCCTCATACTCTTCCTATCAAACCTTCATCCTGATGTATGACTTGGACCAATCAAGTTATACATCTCAACCTAAGTCAATACACATATCCTTTCCTTCATCCATACACAATAACCAATACTTCATCGTAATCCAAACCAAGCATAATACACAACTTTAAACCAACATTGAGGCTTAAACGTTGTGTACTTCATGCTTAAGACAGATTATCCATTATGAGGTGGCTGAAGGTGGCTGAAGGGCCGCGGGGAAGGGGCTGAGGGAGGCAGCTGGGCTCACGGCAAAAGGGGAAAAGGGAGATCTGGGGAGGGAGAACTGACAGGGGTGGTCGTGGGTGGCCTTGGCCATGCCTGGAGGCGGTGCACTGCGGCAAGGAGGCCGCAACAGTGACAAAAACTGAGGAGAGGGAGGAGAGGCATGGATCTCAGAGGGCTTGGTGTGCATCAGTGAACCTGAGGAGGGGAGGTGGTGGCCAAGGCGATGGCGCGTGGCTCACGGGGCTGATGGCGTCACGGCGGCGCCGAGAAGAGAAAGGTTGAGCCCGTGGGTGAGGAGACAGAGAAGAGAGAAAGGAGGGCCAGATTCGAGGAAGAAAAGAGAGAGAGAGAGAGAGAGAGAGAGAGGGGCATGGGGGCTTGGGGAGGAGGAAGGGGTGGCCAGGGAGAAGAGGTTGTTGTCGGCGATGGGTTGTAGTGGCAAGAAAGCTGGGCTGCGGCGATGCTAGAAGGCCGAGGGAAGAAGAGGAATCAAGGAGAGATAGGGGTGCGGCTAGAGGGAGGGGAGGAGAGAGAGGGAACACGGAAAATGGGGGGGGATTAGGTTTTTGGGATTTAATCACAACCCTTCATCTAAGGGTTCCCAGATTGATCCAACGGTCTTCTAGCATAAAATAGGAAAATAAAATAGAAATACAATGAGACTAATTTAAAATCCGACTTTGATTCTAAAAATAATAATCTTTCATCATAAAATAAAATGATGAAGTTTACTAAATATTTTTTTTTTTGAGAAATAAATCATCTAAATAAGTAGAGTTTTAAACATAAAATAAAATGATGAATATTAACTAATATTCTTAAAGAAATAAAATCATTTAAATAAAATAATTTTCTAAAACTATATTATTTTCGGGGCTCCAAAATATGAAGAGGCTTACTTTAAAAATTAGGTTTGGTTCAATAACACTAAAAATACCCCATTTAAAATAATTTTGGACATTTAAAATATTTCGAAGATTTTAAAATACTCGACTCACTTTAAAATTCATCTACTAAATTTAAAACACGACTTCACAATTTAAAATGCAAATGCAAGACTCGTGACCAATCAAGAGAAAATGAGTGGTTGATCACAAGATCCAACAAGCAAGGTAAGAAAATCTAAGAAGTTTTTTTCTAAAAAATATTGGTTGATGAAATACATGAGTTTTGGTTGTTAGGTTAGAAGAAAAATGGATTTGGAAAAAATGGACATGCTTGTTTTTCCATTTCATTTTTACTACCCATCTTTGACATGCAATCACATGTGTGACGTCCCGAAATAAATTTTATATACAAATTTATTTAGACCTTAGAAACGTCATGAAATTCTAAAAAATGAGCGATCGAATTGGTTTTAGTCCGTTAGCATAGTCGGATATCGAACCACTATGGTGAAGGAATTACCTTTTTATTTAATGGAGGCCCTTATGAGTATAATTTTACTTCCCCACACTAGCACATTTTTCATCCTTCTCCCAAGAGAAAATCGAGAGAGAGCTTGAGAGAAATGTTTGGCAGCTTGTGTCTCCTTCATTCCAATCTTTTTGTAAGTTATTTCCTATGACTATAATCTCTTTCATTTTGGTTATTAATGAGTTTAGTTTACTTGGAGATTTGGTTGATGAAAATGGGTGTTGATAGTGGAAAGGCTTGGTTATGATGATTGTTGATGAACTGTGCAAGTTTTGTGAGATTTTGATGAAATGTTGGGTATATCTTGATTTCAAGAAGTGTTAACATGATTATATGCAAGTTATGGTTTGATTAAAAACATGTTAGTATTTTTATAAAAAGGTTTTGCTTGATTTTTGAAGTGGTAGAAACCGATTGGTTCAAAAGGAGCTTTGAGTTTAGGTTGTGGTTTTAGCTTTAGGATTTTGACTCTATGGCCATGATTTTTACGAATCTTGTTTTTAAGCTTAGATCTATGAAATAAGAAATATTTTTTGAAGTTTTTTAACTTAGGTCTTTGTTGGATATTTGAAGAACATGCAAGAGTTTGAGTTTAAGCATAAACTAGAGGCTCTCGGGTTCAATGTTGAGTTTAATGAAATATTTGGCATGGCATGCTAGATTTGATGCTTATAAATAGTTAGAACTTGATTGTGAGGTATATGGTTGTGTTCTTTAAAGAGTTGTTGCATTAAAAGTAAGGATCTAGTCACTTTGTTTCAAGTTCAAAAGCATGCATGTCAGTTTCTAAGTTTTCATGCAAACCGATTGTTCTATGTTGTATTTTGTGATTTTTGGTTGATTAGTCAAACATGCTATCACTTAGGTTTTAATGGTGAACATGTTAGGAGTATTGTTTATAAACTTTTGGAGTCCTTGGAGTTGATATGAAAGTGTTAGACCAAGAACATCAAGAGTTGGTTTTATTTGACCTAATCTTAATGTTTTAGCTTTTTCTTTGATGCAATGAGTCCAAGTTTTGTTGCAATGTGTGATTTTGTTTTTACATGATTTTAGAACTAAGGATGTGAATTTTTTAGAGAGCTAAATTCGGTTTAAGCATGTTAGTATGTTAAATGGCCAAGTAGCAACAAAAGCATGATTTTTAGCCTAAGAGATGTCATAGTTGGGTTTACTTTTAAAAAACTCTTGAGCTCACATTTGGATTTAGGATGCAATTTATTTGAGGAATGTAAGTTTTGGTAAGTTTGGGAGGTTGTTTGCAAATTTCTTTTTAGGGGCAAATTTATAATTCTCCGTAAGTTGAGGGGTAAATTTACAAATTTGGTCCTAAGTTATTGAGTTTTATTATTTGGAGGATTAAGTGAGATATTCTAACCCTAGAATGTATCTCATTTCAGCTTATGTACTTTTTACGCTACACTACGTTTTACACGACATTTCTGCAAGTTACCTTCTAACTTACTCTCGGTATTTTTACGTATGTATGGTTGTAAGATTGCACTATTCATATTCATATTCATTTATTCTTTTTATAATTATTCATAATATGCTATGTCATGTCATAAATTACAATTACATGTTATTTTGTTACATGCCACGAATGACATGTCCATGATTTTTTGTTTCATGCCATGTCATAAGCATTGAGTATGTCATAAAATATTTCTAAGTCATGCATGGGCAATTATCCTAGTGGAATTCATCTGTCCTCTATGGAGTGTCTAAGTTGGATGTAGAATCCCCTGGATTGACGAAGTACAGTCAATAGGATTTGAATGGAACCTAAGTAATTGGTTTCCAGAGCGAAGTACGGTACCCAACGCCGGTGGTGCCAAACTACACGTTTACAAGTACAAGTTATCATGACATACTCACAGTTGGTGCAGGAGCCAGTGATGTGATGCGGTATCCAACATGTATATGTAACAAGGTCTCATGTTCATGCAAACATGTCATGCTCAAGTCAAGTTATGTTATGTTCAAGTCAAGTCATTTTGTTTCAAGTCATGTCACGCATGTGCAAGTCCATGTCACAAAGCATACATGCCATATTACCATCATGCATGCCTACTCATATAATCGGTAGTTTAGGAGCTTTACTTGATGAGATTTTGTAAATCTAATAGTCTCAACTACCATTCTCCCTAGAACGGAAGATGATGTGTTAGGGGGTCGGGGATCAGAACGCGACTCACTAGACGAGGTTGAGGAGGCCACAAAGGATGCTCGAGGAGCTCATGGAGTCGATCCTCCAGCCCTTGGATTATGTTTTAGAGATCATTGCCGAGTTCCCTGAGCAGCTTGACATTTAATTTAGTAGTATGTATATTATGTATATACTTATGGAGTTTTGTCTCCAATACTACATCATTCTGATTAGAGACTTGTTGGACGGATGCTGTAACTTTTGATATGTGAATATTTATGAACATATGTTATGTTTTGGGATTTAACATTCTGGTACATTATGTATGGCTAAAAAAAAAAATTATTTGCTACAAGTATTGCATACTATTAGATGATACTAGGTGCACTGCATCCTTAATTGTCATGAATGGAGTTATTTGACATTGTGTTGTATGTCCCGACGCTTCAAGCTCCGCTAAACTCCGCTTCTCTATCAAATCCCAAATGGAGTTTGGCAACATCACAACATGTATGCATGAAGCTCACCCTCAATACATGTTGTGACGCCCCCAAACTCCGCTTGGGATTTGACAAATTTTGAAGCGTCGGGACATGCAACACAAGGTCCATGACAGTTCAAAGATGCAGTGCACCTAGCATGCATCTAGTAGTATGCAATATTCGCATCGGATAATAAATTTTTCAGCAATACTTAATGTACCAAAATGCTAAATTCCAAAACATAATCATATTTCCATAAATATTCACATAACCAAAAGCCACATCATGGCTCGTTAAGACGGGGGTTCTCCAATTTCTACTTCCTAACACATCGTCTACCATTCCGGGGGGAATGGTAATTAGAACTACCACAGTAAGTATAACGACCCGAAAGAAATTCAATAGGTGAATTTCTTTAGACCTTAGAAACATTGTGAAACCCCGAAAGGATTTCACAAATCGAGCGATCGATTAAGATTTAGTCTCTTAGTGTAGTCTAATCTCGATCCACTATGGTGCTAGAGTTGCCTTTTTATTTTATTAAGGCACATATGAGTATAAGTTTATGAAAAGAATTGCACCATTAGACTTGAATGATTATTTAGGATTTGATAATGCAATAAAAAGTTTCAAGTTTTGAGTTTCTCGGATGATTAGTGGACAACGAAAGTGCCGTTCTATTTAATTAAGGCACTTAGAAGTAAAATTTTGTGAAACAAATTGCATCATTAGACACTTAGGGATATTTAGGATTTTATGGTGCAATAAAAAATTTTGAGATTTTTTGGGTGAATAGTAACACCCGGGAGAGCGCTACGTGCAATCGGTTTAAACAATTGTCAAATTCAAGATTACTTTTTGGTTAGACACATGGCGCAATCCTAGCCATCCAATTGGGAACCCTAGGACACATGTCAAGCAGAGGCAAGTGTGATGAAATGGAGTGTGATTCAAGCCATGTGATCACTTCCTCGTGTAATTTCATGTCAAGTTTGTTTTGCATGATTTCAAAGTGATAGAAGTCGTATAGCTCAAAACAGTTTTTGTTTTGGCTTAGGTTGTGATTTTGGTTCTAGAAACTTGATCTTATGGCTTTGATTTTCTTATATGTTGTTCTTGAGGCTTTGTCTATGTGTTAAGAGTTTAGTTTTGAAGAGTTATGGTTTAGATCTTTGATGGAGTGTTGACAAACATGCAAGAGCTTGGTTTAAACTCAATCTAGAGGCTCTCAGGTATGATGATTTGTTTGGATGAAAATTTTCCCTTGACATATTAGTTTTAATTCTTATATCTAGTTAGAACTTGAATATGAGGTATATGGTTTTGTTATTTGAATATTTATTGCATAAAAATAAGGATCTAGTGACTTTGTTTCAAGTCCAAAGCATGTTATACTCGGTCTATGGCTTTTTGTACAAGCCGATTGTTCTAAGTGTATTTTTGTGATTTTAGTTGTTTAGTTAAACATGCTATCACTTAGGTTTGGATGGTGTACATGCTAGATGAGTGTCTATGGACTTTTGGAGTCCTTGGAGTTGATTTGAAAGTGTTACACTAAGAACGTCAAGAGTTTGTTCATTTTGACCAAATCTTGATGTTTTGGCATTTTCCTTGTTATAATGAGTATAAGTCTTTATGAAATTTGTGTTTCGATGTCTTAGCATAATTTTTGAATCAAGGATGTGATTTGTGAGAGTTGATCAAGTCAGTTTAAGCATGTTAGTGTGTTAGAAGTTCAAGTTGTAACAAAATTAAGTTTTTAGCCTAGAAGTGAATTAGCCTAAGCATGTTTCTTATAGTTGTGATGTGTTTGAACTTTTCTGAGTTCATATTTGGATTTAGGTTAAAATTTCAATGAGGGGCAACATTGTTTTGGAGTTAATATGCAAAATCTTTTTTTGGTGCAAAATTGTAATTTCCCATAAATAAAGGGGTAACTTTGCAGTTTTAGCCATAAGTTAGTAAGTTTCTGTTTGTAAGAATTTAACGAGATATTCTAACCTTAGAAAGATATCTCATTTCAGTTCTCACTCATTGTTTATATTCATGTCAGTTATGCTTATTGGTAGTTGTTATAATATACCATGTCATGCCATCAGTTATCTATTACACACTTATATGTTACACGTCTATCTATTACACAAATGTCATGTCACCCACTACTGTTACATGATTATCTATTAATACACATTATTCTATTACATGTCACGAATGTCATGTCATCTGTTACATGAGTATGTCATGAGTTACATCTAAGTCATACATGAGTCCTTTACTTTATCACGACCCAAGTGTTAGGATGGGGAATAATCATAGTGGAACTACCTTGTCCATGCTGGAGTGTTTAAATTCGATGTGGAATCCCTTGGTTGACAAGGTACAGTCAACAAGTTTCAAATTGGATCTAAGTAACTGGTTATCGAGATAAAGTTAGGCACCCAACACTGGTGGTGCCAACTACACATTTATCAATTTTATCAATTTAGTTATCATGACGTACTAGCAATTGGTAGTGATGTGATGTGGTACTGGTAGGAGCACACGGCCATTGGGGAGTCATGTTATGTTCAAGTCTCACATTAGTCAAACATGTATATGTAACAATGTCATGTTCATGTCAAGTCATGCCACATTCAAGTCAGGTCATATTACGTCCTTGTAATGTCATGTTATTTACAAGTCATGTCATGCATGTTCAAGTTCATGTTATGATGCATACATGTCATTTTATTATCATGCATGCCTATGTATATTGTTGACAGCTTAGTAACTACCATTCCCCCTAGAATGGTAGACAATGTGTCAGGACCTGAAGAATCTGCACACAACCAATTGGACGAGGTTGAATAGACCACAGAGCTGATGAGGAGCTAATCGTGCAGTAGTAGTCTCTTCCCTAAGGGGAGACGAGCGAAGCGAAGAGGGGGAAACTGTCCTTTCTCAGCTAATCTTATCTATAAGCTATGTATTGAGCTATTCCTATTGTAGCTCTCGTAATCCTTATGAGTTAAGCCCTGTAACTGTTGTTTAAAGGTCTTTTATTAGCTTTTGAGTTAATGGGAGCTTACTCTTACTTAAGTAAGAGGGAAACTCGCTTGCCCACTAGAAAGAATGGACTTCTGAGAAGCTAGTAAGGAAAGGTGCGTAGCAGGAATGACTAGTCCCGGGCATCAGGAAGAGAATCAGTTGTTGATTGAATCAAAATAGGTTCCCTTCCGTTGTCCTGAGTGAAACGAAGTCATAAACCAAGTCCACTTGTAGCCGTGTTGATAAAAATGACTAAGTTTCATGACTTGACCAGTCACTCGCCCTCATATGTACCTCGAAAGACCTGGCCCATTCAAATCAAAATAGAAGGAGCACCTACTCAATACTCCATTTTTTGGATAGGATTTTGGACATTAGATCCGAGCTACGTGAAAAGCTCAGCAATTTAGTTCAGTAATTTATATTTCATGTTTGTATTATGAAGTGCTATCTCCAGTACCTTTTTCAATTCAGATTGATGTTATAACTTTTGGATATGTGGATTTATGAAGTATGATTATGTTTTGGGATGTAATAATTCTGGTGCATTGTGTATTGGTTAAAAAAATTATCTGTTGCCAATACTAGATATTGTTAGATGCATGTTAGGTGCACTGCATCTTTAAATATCTTGAATAATAGTATGTGACCTTGTGTTATATGTCCCAACACTTCAAGTTCCGTCAAATCCCAAGCAAAGCCTACAAGCGTCACAGGGTGTACCTAGGAATTTGTACCAGAATATAAGGTTATATTAGGCTTGAATTTCTGAAGTATTAGGTTAAGCACGTGATTCTGATACACGTGAACATGTGTTTCAGGAAGTAACACATGTTGTGAGGAAGAGTACCTAGAAGCCCGAGTGGAGAAGATAATTGGAAGGAATATAATCCTCATATGGACGGAGGACAAGAAATGACTGAGGCCATTCATATACTTACGGACGTACTCACACAACAACAACAGCAACAACAACAACAGTAGCAAATGCACGAGCAGAAGCAAGAAGTTAGGGATGTCCTTACAAGAAGTTCCTAGTGTACCATTACCCAAACTATTTGGGTAACGAAGGGTCCATGAGGGCAGATAAATGGATGATAGATCTTAATCGGACCTTTGAGATTTGTGGATGCATTGAAGATCAAAAGGTGTTGTATGCCAGGTATCTACTACAAGGAGAAGCCGGCATATTAGGCTTTTAATTATGGGTTAATCACTTTCTGAAGGTTGATAGTGAGATTAGCATTAATGTTGGTACTTAGTGTTAATAAACTAAGGATTAGAGAGGCAAGCCCATTAGTAATTTTGGTGAGGCTTTTTAGGACCCAAGTACATTCATAGGCCTAGCCCAAGAAAACCTTGAACCAAGTCCTTAGAAATCAAGACTAGTCTTGGCCCAAGTATAGGAAGGCATAAGGCTTTTGGTGTAGATTGGAGACCCTTGGCTCTTTTCAAGCTCATATGGCCCAAAGTCATGTTTGAACTCATTTTATCATTCAAAGACCAAAGGTCCAATACACCATATCATTTGTTACTTTAAGCCCAAATCACACTCAAAGTACCCAAATTAAGTTTTGAGAATTGGCTAAGGCCATTAACCATCATACTTGTGGTTAGTGCACTTTAAGTTATGCTTTGAAGCTTAATCATGCTTAATCTTTTCTTCAACTTTTTAATTCAAATTTTTTTTGAATTAATACTTCCTTAAACCATGATTAGACCATGTTAATATCCTAGCTAAACCATTCCACATGTCATTAAGAAAAATGACATAACAAGCCCAAACCATGCTTCAATCGGTTTTGTGCATTGCCCTTTGTAATGTTTGGACTGTTTTTTCATTGGACCCAACATTTTTGTGCTTTATCCTCAAGGTTAATATGGTCCTTAAACACCTTATGAAACCCTCCAAAACTCATTTTGAGCCTTGGACGAAATTGGTTGCATCAACCAACTCAAAGAACCAAACCAGGTGTACATTGGTCTAGTTTGTGTAGGAACCATTTGGATTGAATTTGAACCAGCCTCCTGCCATGGTTTGCACCACCACCCTAAGCCAACCCCTTCTCCACCCAATCACCAAGAAATCCTATGACCATCATGAAGGATTTTGACTCATTTTTGCTACCCAAAAAGATCCAAAACCGAACTGATTTTCTGTCACCACAAAACCACCTTCATCCACCTGTTTCAAGGGTGGTTTGAGGGATCTTCTGCCATCCAAATGATGCCCCACGACCTGGAGTCATCTACAGGATCCTTGCAGCTACTGTGGAGAGGAAATGATGGTAGTTTAGGGCATTATTTCATTCTGCACAAGTGACCTAAGCTCATGCAAGCAAATCTGAAACTTTTTCAGATTTGAGCACCTCCCACTTCACCCAATCACCAAGCACCCAAGCCAACATCCCTCACCCCTTGGTCACCTATAAATACTTCCCTCCCCTTCTCACTTCACCCACACCACAGCTCCAAGCATCATTTTGAGCCTTGAGAGCATTTCCCCCTCTTAGAGATCAAAAGAGTGCAAACCAAGTGAGTTTTGGTGAGTTTTTTAGTGTTCTTGTATAAGGCAGTCTAGAGTGCTTGGAAGGCCATGAAATTTGTAATTTTTCTTCCTTTTGATCTTAGCTAGCATGTCAAGCTTTGTTTCCAAGTGTTGGTATGAAATTCGGTTGAGTTTTGAGAAGATTATGATGCTTAATGCAAAACCGGGTCAATTAAAGGAAGGTTTGAATGATTGAATGTTTTTAATTGAAAATTTAGCTATGGCATGTCCTAAGCATGATTTTATATGATCTATCATTGTCCTAACATGATTATGAAAGGTTAAATTTGTGACTAGAAACATGCCATGATAGGTTTTAAATCTATCTTGTTTTGATTATCGAGCATGAATCTATTTTAAGCATATTGGTGATTAAAGATTTCTTAGTTTTGATTAAGTGTTGAGATGAACTTGATTACTCAAGGATTAGACTTCATAATGTCCCTAAAGATGTTAGTGATCATTAATGATTAAATAAAATCTCATATGCATGCATTCATAGGGATCAATAGTTGAAAATACACATAGGCATCAACTAGGATGCATGCCATGGGTTGGGACTAATTGGACAAGTTTCACTTTGAATTTTGAAAATCTAAGGGCATGTATGGTTTTAGAATGCCAAAAATATGAAGTCCATGAAATTTTATTAATTTTGGAGTTCATTTGCAATAAGTGAAAATTTAGAGCCAAAATGGCAATTTTTGAAAGTCCAGGGGTATTTTTGTAAATACTCAGTTTTTTTGAAACCTTTGATTTTGAACCTATCCATAAGAGTATTAATCCTAACTTAGTATACACACTATTTACGCAGCTACGACACTAATTTTGAATTTCTCCAGAAGTTTGTAAGTTGGCCTCTAACTTACATTTTGATAAATTTATTATGAATTATTGATAAATGCTTCATTTATTCTTCAATTATCATTTTGAGCATAAATTATCATGTTATATGACACATCGAGTGCATACTTACATGACATATGGCATCTTCACCATTTTTCATATTACATTTATAAATGTTGTCATTTTTTTTGTATAAAATTTACTACATATGCACATGTCATGAAAAATATTTTTTTTAAAACATAGTATAAAAATCATTTTGGCATGACCCTAAAGGCCAGGATGGGGAATTATTCGGGTGGAACTCCTCTGTCCACTCTGGAGTGTTTAATAATGGAGTGGTAACCCCTGAGTTGACGAAGAACAGTCAACAGGCTTCGAATGGGTTCTCTTTAAAGAACACTGGAGCTAAGTCAACATGTTATGACACCCGACGCCGGTGGGTGTTCACGTAATGATTTTTATGATGTTATGTTATTTACCAATACATTGAGAACGAGTCTATAGACAACGTAGTTTCAACGTAAGTTATACTACGGTCACCGGTAGGTACTCACAGTGCATATGGGGAACTATGACATTACCACACATTATGTTATTAATTAAAATAATGATGTAAGTCTATGATGAAATTTTTATGAAGAAGTTATGTCTTTTAAAAAATGATAACGAAATTACTTACTGAGTAAAAACCCGTGTCTCCATATTTTTAAAAAAATGTTGAGGATTCTGGATGGGAGACATGTATTCTGATTTTCAGCATCTCATGCATTACATATTTATCATTTTTCATAATTGGTTTATCTTTATGTCAGTTAGCCGTTTAACTTACTAAGGTTTTGAGTGAATCTCACCCTTTTATGGGACCACTATCATTCCACTCGCAATGATAGAAGTTGTGTCAGGAATCAACTAGAACGAGATGGAGCACTGGATTCACATGATTGAGGAGGAGTCGAATCTGGAGAGGAAGTTGGACTTAATTTTGACGTTTTTAGCCCAAGTCCTTTATGCTTTAGATCGCATTAAGAGAATGTTATAACTTTGTATATAAGTCTATACTACTTTAGTATTTCGAACATGATGATTATCTAAAGAAGTTGGGATGTTTTAGTTATTCTGGCATATTTTTCACCTTAACCTTTTATTTCCGCTATGATTATTGCATACTGCTAGTTGCTTAATAGGATACATTGCATATTAACAGTCATAAACAGGGATATGTAACCTTGTGTTGCATGTCCCAAAGCTCTAAGTCTTTGTTCCATCCCAAGCGGGGGGATTGGAGGCGTCACACTTGGCCCTTAGAATTCGTTCTAGGTTGCCATGGCATTTTAGGAGCCTTAGTTACTTTGGAAGTCCTTAGAACCTTTGATGTAGTAACTTGAGCCCAAGAGGAGAGTGGCCCTAGTTTACTTTGGAATTTCGGCCCTATTTAGAAACTTAGGTCCAATGGTTTAAGCCCATGATCCAATTCTAAGTTACTAGTGCCATGTGTCATGAGAATGTTACACCTTGAACCTAGTCTTGATAGTGGATTAAGGGGGAAAGAGTGGTGTAGGAAGGCACCAAGATGGGCTTACATGCCTAGCCCATTGTTTTTGTCCAGAATTTGAGTTCCAAGGTAGGTTTCTTGGAAATGGAAGCCTAGGGAAGTGAAATGGAGTTTTCTAGAAGTTTTGCATAGGAAGTTTTGCATAGGAAACTGAAGGGAGGCATTTGGGATTTCAAATTTAGCTAACTTTTTGCCATGGGTCAAGCAAGCACCAAGTTTCTAGAAGATTTTGTGAAGAGACTTTTGTATCAAGGACAAGTTTGCCCTTAGGGTTTCGGCTAGCACACTCCCAAGCATTCCATTCACTTGCCACTTGTCACTTAGTGAATTTTAGACCAATAGTATATGAAAGGTCACCTAGGGAAGGAGTATTTGGAAGATGAAGCAACATCTTGGGAAAGGAAAATGGCAAGGACGGCTAGTGCTATGGCACATGTCCAATGCCACTTGTCTTCCATGCCAAGAGTTACTTGTTGGGAATAGGAAAAGGCATGTATGATTTTACCAAGCTACCCCTAAAGAGATATTTACTTGTTTAAGGAAGGGAAGGGCATAAGGGGGAGAGAAGGAATTTCGGCCAAGGAGGAGGAGTCCTACACGCCACCTTCCAAATTGTCTCTTCCCAATGCAATCCAAGTGGGGAACTCCAAGAGGCATTTCAGCAATAGGGAAAAGGGAAAGAAGAAACCTTGCCACTTGTCATCCAGGCAAGGATTTTGGATACAACTAAGGAGGGAAGTGAAGGGTCTCATATAAAAAGAGAAGGGTTCACGCCAAGGGGGCTTTTCCCTTGCCATTTTTTCGGATTTGCATGAGCTCTCACTCTCTCCACACAATTCTCCCTTGTTCATTTGAAAGTTCTCTCATTTTCTTGTATTTTCTTTCCAACCAAACAAGGAGGATCCTTGCAAGAGAAGGGATTTCGCACTACCAAGGATTAGCAAGGTAAGAATTGGCTTCCTCTGAGTCTTGCACACACACAAGTCATTCTCAATCCAAAAATGAGATTCAAATCTCATTGGACTTTGAGAAAGATAAAACACACACTTTCTACCATTTTCTTGGAAATAACTTAGGGTTTTCAAGGAAAAACCCTTGAGGCCGATTAGTGAAGGGGGAGTTCATCCTCCATGTTTCGACCACCACATGTATCTTGCTTACTTGAGGTTTTGTTTTATTTTATGAGTGAAATGAAGGGGTTTTAATCTAAAAACCCTAGAAGCTGAATGGTTTAAGACCAAGTGATGACATAGAGATCCACAAACACTCAAGAACATGAGGTAGGGTTTTAGATGCTCTTTCTAATATAGTATGTTCAGATTTACAGCTTGCTAGTATTCCTTACGTAGATTTTGTAAGTATACACTCAACTTACTCTTGGTTAATATTCGTATATGATGGTGTAAATCCTTCCATGGTTTTGATTGCTTTGTTTGTTATCTCTTGGTTGTTTGTTTGAATATGTTAATATGATCTTGAGTAACTCTAAGGAAGGAATTGTATGTTTCGGATTGGTGATGAAATTGCCATGAAATATGTCTATGAGTTTCGGTTTTCACTTGATTGAGGTTGATGGTTTATGCAACATAATGTTTCGGTTTGAACATGCTTTGGAAGTTTTAGACTTAGTCAAAAATCTATGATTTCATGTCTTAGTTTACTATGTTTTGATTTCTATGATATATGCATGAGGATTGGAACATTTTTATGAGATGACTCTTCATGTTTTTGTACCCATGAGTTTCGGCTAAACAAGTTTTCATGGTTTATATGTTTTGATATCTCATATGGTTTATGTTATCGTGCTATGAAATGAATATGTTATGTTTGGTTATCTCATGGACGGCATTTCACATGTCATATGTCAAGTGTAAGTATGCATGTTATAAGTCTCATGTCACATGCATTTGGGGAAAAGTGTTCTCAAAGAAAATGTTTTCAAAGGAAGTGTTTTCGAAGAAATTGGTTTAAAAGTTTTATCACGACCCCAAATGCTAGGGTGGGGGAATGTTCTAGTGGAACTCCTCTATCCACTCTGGAGTGTTTAAGGCTAGGTTTGAATGTTGAACTAAGCTCAGTTATTTATAAATAGTAATGAGTTGAGTAGTGGAGAGAGTTATGTGGAGCCCATCTAAATTGAGTTAAAGTGTGTTTGCATGTTAAGATGAGTTTAGTACTTTTTATGGGAAATTGAAAAAGGTTGTGGGCCCCATGTATAAAGATGTGTTAAGTTGAAAAAGCTTGTGGGTCCCATGTGTAATGAGTTTTTGAGTTGAGATGAGTTTAGTAATTTGAGAGTTGGTGTTTGAATGTTAGACTCAACTTAAAATTAGACTGAACTCAGCTAAGTCTTGCAACCAAACGCAACCTAAGAATGGAGTGGTAACTCCTGGGTCGACAAAGTACCGTCGACGAACCTCGAATGGATTATTTTCAAAGGATACTGGAGCAAGGAAGTGCCTAACACTAGTGGGTGCATAAGGCATGTAACCCGATGATAAGGCTATAAATGAACCAGTCTAATTCGATAACCAGCTCGGTACTTGCTCGGTTAAACTCAATTTGTAAATGACACATACCCGATAAAACTCGACTCGACTCGGCTAAGCCTCGTTAAGGCCCGCTCATTTATGCTCGAGTCGACTCGTTAGCTCGACTCGATTAATACTCATTCATATATTGATAAATATATACATACACCTATGTATATATACATATATATATATGTATTAGCTAATAATATAAGCATACAACTTTTATAATTAAATATATAATATGTAATCTAATTACTTATGTCTATATAGTGAATATACTTCATAGGTATATTTTATAATTTGTATAATAATTAGTGAATAAAATTTAATAATTTCATATACTAGTATGTGGGAACCATAAATGAAATAGATTTATGCTATCATATTAAGTGTATGTATTAATAATATAAGTAAGCATATAATATAAGTAGATATTAATTATTTATAATTTTTTTAAAATTTTATAATTCAATAGAGATTCTACTTGCTAGTTGTATAAATTCAATATTAGATCTTTTATTTTTTTTATTTAATTTATTAATTATTAAATCTTATTCAAAAAATAAAAAAAAAATAAACAATCAAGCTCGAGCTCGGCTCAACTCGAACTCGTTTGTGGAACGAGCTCGAGTTGAGAGTTAAGCTTATCGAGTCGAGTTTGAACAAAGAATAAAAAAAAAATCTCGAGCTCGAGTATTTTGAGTCGAGCCGAGCTCGGCAAACCAAAGACCAGCCCGGCTCGGCTTGATTACAACCCTACCCGACGAAGTAAAGTCAAGTTAATATGAATCTCTGTTTATGACATATTCATCACGATGCACAGACCAATGATGGTGCGGTAACTAGCAGGAACACACGGTGCTAAGGAGAACCGTGTTGTATCCACTCTCTAAATAAGAATATGAGCATAAGTGCTAAGAATCACTCGATGCAAATATTGTAATATGTTTTGATAAGACAAGTTCTGATTAAGTTCACGTGAATAAGAAAAAGTTATGAAGTTTTTATGAAAAGCTCAAGTCTTTGTTATAAGTCTTTTGATTATGGTCAAGTGCATAAGTCAAGTTCTGGTCAAAGGCATAAGTCAAGTACATGTCCGTGCACGCATTTCATGATATACCTTTTATATGCTTGTGTTAACTGTGGTATGTTGTGTAATTACTTGCTGATATTTCTTGAAATCTCATTGTAGTAGTTTCCACTACCATTCCCTAACCGGAATGGTAGAAGTTGTAACAGGTACCTCAGATACCCATGAAACATGAACTCGGATGGTTCCCTGTTAGAGGACGAGTACATTGTTCATGCTCGTCAAGACTACACTGCTAATGCATTAATCCATATGGCTAAGCTTCTCAGGGAAATCTTACATAGTATTAGTGAGACCGAGATCGATGCTACGATCTATCAACCCTTTAAGAATTTGAAGTTTTGGTGGAATATGGACCATGAGGTCTTTTGGTGTCTATCTCCCAATGGGACAATGGTTATGAAGAGTACGAGAGTTTTAGTATTTTGAAAAAAAAAAAAAAGGCAACAGTACTTATAGCCAACTTTTGTGGATTTATATTGTTTTTTAGGAAATCTCGTATTTTGGAAATTTTAAACTATGATTTATGCTTTTGGGATATTGCGCCTTTATGGCTCATGTTTACGTTTAGACAATGTTTGGGGTTATAATAGTAGTATGGTTTCATGTGCTTTGCAATTGCTTATTGCATTGCTTAGTTTATCCGATTTTTATTAACTTTCCGCTGCTACGCTATTGCATACTGCTAGTGTACTTAGTTGCATAGCATATTATCTGTCATGTACGAGGGGTCTATAGTCTTGTATTACATGTCCCGACGTCTCAGTCACCGTCCAATCCCAAGCGGGGGCTGGGGGCGCCACACTTAACCTGGGAAAGATTTCGGGAAGAATTCCACAATAGGTTATTTTCCAAGTCAGTGAAGCAGTAGAAGGCACTGGAGTTCGTGTCTCTGGTACACGGCAGCAACAAAAGCATTACCTACGAGAATTGGGGACGTACTCAAAAAACAAAAGCAACAGTAGCCAATGCGCGAGCACATGCAAGAAGTTAGGGGATGTACCTATGTGTACCATTACCCAAAATTTTTGGGTAACGAAGGGCCCATGAGGGTAGATAAATGGATGATAGATCTCGATCAGACCTTCAAGATTTGTGGATGCACTGAAGATCAAAAGGTGATGTACACCTGGTATCTACTACAAGGAGAAGCCGTCATATGGTGGGATACAATAAGGGAGCTTCTGGCAAGGGATTTTGGAACCCTGGTTGCCTTAACCTGGGTAAGATTTTGGGAAGAATTCCACAACAGATTCTCTCCCAAATCAGTGAAGCAGCAGAAGGCACTGGACTTCGCGTCTCTGGTACAAGGTAGCATGACTATGATGCCAAGTTCATTGAATTGGAGAGGTTCGCATCCCACCTAATTTCAACTGAGAGAATGCCCATATATTCCAAGGAGGACTGCAGCCGAGAATTCGCAACCAAGTGTTGTGTCTCTAAATCAATAATTACTAGGAGTTGGTAAATGTCGTCACCATTCCTATGGCAGAACAAAGAATTATGACCATTCAGATCAATTATGAATGAAAGAAAGCTTTACCGTACGCTACCAGTGGAAGTGCAAATAGGAAGAGGCCATTTACTGGGCCAATCAAGGGTAAGGGTGTTGTGATTGGAAGCTAGATGCCGCCCTCCAACCCTCAATGTGCAAAGTGTGGCAAGTTTCACCCTGGAGAATGTCTTTTAGGTTATAGAGTCTGCTTCAAGTGCGGACAACCCGAGCACATGATCAAGGAGTGTCCCAACATATCTCAATTCGGTGGAGCCGCTTCAAATGCTAAAAGTAAGCCAAAGCAGAGGCCCCACATTCTAGCACAAGTGTACGCAGTTATGACAAGAGATGTTGATGCTAACGCTCCAGAAACAAAAAAAGCTGGTGTCACTACAGGTATTTCTCTAAGACCCCTGTGTCGTTAAGCTATATAGCATTGGCAAAATTGCTATTAGTAGTAGTGTCATTTTTGCCAATATTAGGAAACATCAATCTATTAAGGTTCAGAGCTTGTGCACTATTCGATTCGAGCGCGTCGCGTTCTTTCATGTCTACTGTGTTTGCACGGATATGTAGCTTGCAAACCGAGTTGTTACCCCCGTAAGTAGTAGTAACAATTCCTAATGGGAATACAGTAGCCCCTACCTGTGTAGTAAGGATTGTCTTGTAGAGATAGAGGGTAGAGCATTGGAGGCCGATTTGATAGTGTTCAGTCTAACGGTGTTCGGTTTGACTTTGGGGATAGATTGGTTGTTCAAGAACTATGCCACGATAGACTGTAGGAAGAGGGAAGTTGTATTTGAACCCCTAAATGAAGATAGGGTTAGTTACGCTGCAACGTCAATTAAGGCCCACCCTCTAGTAATTTCGACTTTACAATCGAGGACGGTGCTTCAGCATAAATGGCGATGATTGTAGAGAAGTCAATCGGAAGCAAAGTTTTTGCTAACGAGTTACCAGGATTGCCACCAGACATAGAGATTGAGTTTGGAATTGAACTAGAACCTACAATGGCTCCAACGCACAAGGCACCGTATAGTATGCCTCCTATGGAGTTGGAGGAGGTCAAGCTGCATTCACTACAGGGAGTTGAACCCGATGATAAAGAATAAGTATATGTTGCCTTGAATCAATGACCTACTTGATCAACCGCAAGAAGCATCGATATTTTTGAATATTGATCTGCGATCTAGATATCACCAGCTTAAGGTCAAAGAGCAGGATGTGCTAAAAACTGCCTTTAGGTCAAGGTACACGACCACTACGAGTGTTTGGTGATGCCCTTTGGCAATGCTCCAGCAACATTCATGGATATGATAAATAGAATATCCAGACCTTCTCTGGATAGTTTTGTTGTCATATTCATTGATGGCATCCTAATTTATTCGAAGAGCAAAGAGGAGCATAGAAGTCACCTAAGTATGGCTCTAACCATGCTTAGAGGTCAAGAGTTGTATGCCAAGCTAAGTGCAAGTTCTGGCTTCATGAAGTGAAGTTCTTGGGTCATGTTATTTTCAGTGGTGGAGTAGTGGTCGACCCTAGTAAGATTGAAGCAGTGATGAACTGGCAAAGGCCAACTAGTGTGCATGACATTCATAGTTTCTTGAGATTGGTTGGTTATTACAGGAGGTTCGTGGAGGGATTTTCCAGACTGTCCGGACCACTTACTGCCCAAATTGAGAAAAATGTGAAGTTCATTTGGAGTGATAAGTTCGAGGTTACTTTCTTCGAGTTAAAGAAAAGACTTACAACAACACTTATACTTACACTGCCAAAGCCTCTTAAGTCTTATGTGGTGTATAGTGATGCATCCAAAGCAAAACTCGGATGTGTGCTGATGCAAGAAAGGATGAGTAGTTTGCCTATGCTTCATGTCAATTGAAGGACATGAGCAGAATTATCCTACTCATGACCTGGAATTAGCTATTGTGGTTTTTGCTCTAAAGATTTGGAGACATTACTTGTGTGACACTCCACTTAAAAATACCTTAGCAGTAATCCAACAAAATGTCAAGAAAGTTAGAAACTCATTAATTCTCTCAACCATATGCAAAATAAGGCACCCAATGAGCTACAATTTGGTTCAAGAAAGAATGTTGTAACAAAAACTACAATATGGACTTAAAATGGAGGCCATGTGGTGGAAGCGGAAGTCTTTGAGAAACTACGGCGGTAAACAATAATTTTTCCTTGTATCCGTGGTTGGAGAATTGACCTACTAAAATCGAGAACCAATCCAACCCATTCATTTTTTTAAATGGTGCTAAATGTTACAGCCTAAATGCTGAACTATTGACCCTATTTGTTCACATGGGTGTTCACCCCCAAAGTATTCCCGGACCGCACGCATTCATTCATAAGTAACTTAGTGCAACATGGCAATTTTAATAGAGAAGAACCTGCAAAGAAAGGGAAAATGGCTCAACATCTTAACGTGTATTTGAGAGATTGTTCTCAGCCGCCAACCCTTTAAAAATTTTGGTCGGACTCGATTGATTTGGGTCGCTCTGATCGGTTTCGGTACATTTCTGTACAGACCTATAAACTGCAACTAACTACCTTGCATTTGGCACATCAAATTATGAGGAAAATGCTTTAATTTCAAATGCTTGTCTATACATAACCTTTCTCCAGTTTTCTGAAATAAGTTACATTACTGTCCTGCAAGATGAAAAAATAAGTTATAAACATAGACATAAAGCAGGAAAGCCGTTTCAGACCTCTTAACTAAATTATCTCCGTTCTTCGACAATCTAATTCCTATATCCGATGGGGGCTTATGGAAGCAAATACTGCTGCAAATGTTTGGTTCTCTTTTTGTTCTTCAATTTACGAAATGCACATGACTCAATTTGCCTGATTCTCTCTCTACTAACACCCATGGACTCTCCTATCTCTTGCAATGTCTTCATCCTTCCATCCTCCATTCCAAATCTCCATCTGATGACTTGCCTCTCCCTTGGATTGAGACTGTCTAATACGTTCTCCAAGTCCTGCTTCATGAATTGCTTCATCAGAAGCTCTTCTGCAGTTTCTGCATCGGGATCAGCAATTACTTCCTGAGGGAAAAGGCACGTGAACGCATCAGCAAAATAAATACTCTAAGCAGCAGTTTTGCAACAGGAACTCTGTAGTGCATTAAAGTAACAAAATTTTGAACAAAAATGGCAGCCCCAAGAGTGAAGTGGTAGAGGAATATGACCGACCGAAGGTTTAAGATTCTGGTTGATGCCAATCTTCTGCTCCAGAGATCTAGGAGCTTTTGGAGTCAGTAATACAGCTGTAAGCCTCTTCATTGACAGCCCTGTTGCCTCTGCAATTTCTACATCATCGGGTTGTCTTCCATTTTCACTATACAATTGTTTTCTAGCTTCCTTCACTCTGTAAGTTGCCTCCACCATGTGAAACTGTTTACCCAAAATATTTAAAAAGAAATAATGAGTGTAAAAATTATGCACTCTACAAATAACAGTATTTGTTTGTGCAGGTAAGAAAAACAGGCATTTAATTGTTTCTTTAATGATTTACTGTTCTTACACTTGAAAAATCGTAAATGGTTTTCACGCACATAAGGGAAACAAATTGAATACAGAAGGGAAACTCACAGGTAAGCGAATTGTCCTGGACTGATCAGAAAGAGACTTCCGAACTGCCTGTTTAATCCACCAGTGAGCATAGGTTGAGAACTTAAAACCCTTTGAAGCATCAAACTTCTCTGCACCTCTTACAAGACCTCGGCATCCTTCCTGCAAGTCAATGACCAAGAGTTCACTAATAGAAGCATCAAGCTGCAGGATTGTACGAAACATTCATATATTGTTCTTCATTGGGAATTTACATTTGATTAAAAAACCAATTCTTTTCTTTTTATTGGCACTGGGTGTCTGGAACAATGTCCTGACTAATCCCGTAATCCTGGGGGTGCACAAGCCCTGGGCAAGAAGTTTCCATCAAGTGCACCTCGAGTAATTCAAGGGGAAATTCCCCCATTCCAATAGCCCCTAGATATTGTTTGCACCCAAGGAATTCATTTGACTGCACACAATAGAACTATTAATACCTGAACAAGATCTTCAAGATTCATCCCAGCCCCCTGATAATTCTTTGCAATTGATATAACAAGCCGTATGTTACTTTTAATCATTTTGTCTTTGCAAAGAGTACCATAGTTTAAGCGCTTCCTCAGGGTTTTCTGATCAACTCCAGCAGCTGCAGCCCATTGTGCAAAGGCAGGCTGACTGCCACATCGCTCGGCTAGCTCCTCATGGAGCTTTTCCAGTTTCAATAGGTCCTGAATTATATTGTTGTGGCAGAGCCATCAAAAGAAAATCATTAAAAAAAATGGAGCCAGAAATAATATCTGAAATTCAGGTCAATCATCCAAATAAAGATTTCCCCTTGGTTGCTTTTAGATTTATCAAACCAAGATGAAATGGAAACTCAATTAATGTGCTTGTTGGTTTACTTCTTTGTTAAACAATACTGCCAACGCTATATTGACTAAAAGTTTAAGGCTGCATTCTTTTGGATTGAATAAATATTAACTAAACAAGTGTAAACTAAACGTGCTAAGCAACAAAGTAAACCCAAACCTCTCAGGAGTAAAACACACCTGTATTGCTTCAGACAACTCCAGTTCTTCAGTTGCAGTAAGAAGCCTAGATGTGCTGGTAGTTGCTCTCAAGTAACGCAATGGATCAGAGTAGTCTATATCTTGTAAAGAAACACGCTTTTTCCGGCTGGTAGAACCAGGCTTCACAGACACAACATTAGCAGCAGCCTTCACTGCAGCTTTGGCTCTTTTCGCCTTTCGTTCTGTTTGGCGCCTCGATCTTACAGCTGAAATCTTGGAAAGTTGTTCTTGCACAAGGTCAAGTTCCTCATCTGTTGGCTCCAAGTCATCAGACTCTTTTGTGGCATGTTGCATTGAATGGTTTTTCAACAGTCCAGCTTCAGGTCCCCTGGGATCTCCTACTATAGCAGCTCGATCAGTTTTCACAGGTTGAACCCAGTTGAAATGTAAAACATCAGCTTCGAAAGAAACTGATGACCTAGTATCTGCTTTTTCAGAGTGGTTATTGTTAACCAGCATGGCTGCATCCTTTGCAAACTTGACAGCTGCTTTTGCAAGAGTAACAGCTTCAGCAGCAGCAGCAGCTATCACGGCCTCTTCACTCGTAATAAGCGTCTCTGTTGCTAATGTTGCTTCAAATTTTGCCTGCTGATAACCAGCAAAGCTAATTAGATTTGTAACGTAAGAAATATCCAACCCATCAAAGAAGTCATGCCAAGCAACAAAATATATGCAGTCATGAATGCATAGTTTGTACAAATAGGCAAGCACATTATGTAAAAAAAATTAAAAATTAAAATACGATTAACTAGACAGGGATGCTAGTTAATGAAATGCCAAAAATTATATCAAAATGGACTGACATCTAACCAGCATATGAATTAATAAAATTTATAACAGTTGCCATTTGTACATCGATTGAAAATTCAACCAATATAACCGCAATGGGAACTGGCCGTTTCTAAAAAAGATAAAATAATCAGATAGATAGTGGAGTATTGGTTCATACTAATACGGGATGACAGTGTGATGCTCAACTTAATTACACAAAGACCCAATGCACTACTTAAGAAAACAAATAAAATATGCTACAATGTATGCATGGATGCATTCAGAAATATGAGGTAACTTGTGCAAGTTTATCCCCTAATAAAGATCAATTAATTAGAGATACGTTACATTCAATATGCAAACAAGAAAGTTTCAACTTAGCCCATAAATCTTACTCTTGAATAACGTTATACAGCAAATAGAACATTTCTGACCTCTGTGGGTGGACCAACTGCCCCCATGTATGTCCACGGTTTGTTTGCAGTGAACGGGTCAGAATCGGTTTCTAAAGAAGGTAATCTCAGCTTCCCCATATTAAGCACTGCAGTACTTCCTATTGATGTTGAAAATGATGTAGTGGATAAAATGCATTGTGCTCGGATATCAATACGATCTCTACTCTTTTCTGCACATTTCACCCATTGATCATACTTATAAAAAAAAATCACCCATTGAATGACCAAAATAAAGCCAATAAGATTTACTGAATCTACATGTCATCTAAAAACAACAAAACTCTGCAAACCAATAAAACTCTGCATGTAAGCTAATAAATGTGCACAATGAAGACGAAAAATTACATTTGAATGCAACTCAGTAAACCATGTTGAAGTACCTCAGAGATCATCTAACAGAAAGCTTACATGAGACGGAAGGGTAGATCTCAATTTAATATGTTTGAGAACGTATAGAGTGGTCACTGATTTTGAACATCAATCAATGTCCAGTGTATAATTAATATTTAAACCCAAATAAACCACTTGGACAAAACCAATGATTAAAGAGACAGGAATATACCTAACTATTTAACAGCACATTGCCTATCAAGCTAAATATTGGATTGCAAATGAGCTCGAGAAGTAATTTTCCTGACAGCCTATTGCCTGAGATAGAGCCCTTCATAATTACAAGCATAATCCAATCAGAGAGGACATAGCAAGACATGATATTTTCAATGACTAGTTCTTCGAATGTGCCTTGTTTTTCAATCATTGATAAAGATCATTAGAGTGTAATGACAAATTCGCTGGCATATATAGGCACTTATCCAAAGTGAGAGCATAGTTGCCAAAACGATACATATTAAGGTTATATTCTAAGCAACCGTGAAGTCCAAATGCCATTTTGCTGGATACTCACTAACATCAGTACAAGGGTGACAAAATCAACTATATGTTTATAAATATAGTTTATGAGAATCTAGTATTTTTAAACATCTAGAATCTAGTATAAATATGTTTATAAGGAATTATGAGAATCTATTATTTTTAAACATTTTGTATAAGGAATTATGAGAATCTAGCATTTTTAAACATCTCAACCATATGTTCATAAATATAGCACAATAATAGCTTTGTAACAGTACTTAAGTATTGGTTTGTACAACTTACTATGTCCTAATTAATGAATTAATAATACATTTAGACAGACTACCACAAAAGGTTTTATTGGGGAAAAAATTAAAGAGAAAAAAGCTCTGGTGGAAAACAATATTAAAAAGGTGTAAGATCTAAATCAGGAACTTGTAGACAAACATAGGGAAAGAAAAGCAAACGACTGTTCTGAATCCCTTTTTGGCTCCATCAAGAGATGTCACAATTTGAGTCCAGAATCAGACTCTAACAATAAAGGTTTTCCTTTCTCTTTTCACTCTTAAAACTGAGACAAAAAAAAAAAAAAAGAGTAAAAAAACTGGATCACTAAATGCATGATATGACTCTTTCAGAATAGTGCTCCAAAACGTTGTACTCAAATGGAATCGAACTTGTAAAACATTTGGTTTTATTTAAAAAGCTTAACATAGAACCCTTATTCATGCATTCTCACAAGGTTTCTGAATGAGTAACTATGTCCACAAAAGTAAAATATGTCTTTCCTGAGGACCAAGTCATTCTAGCAATACTTTGCTTTGAATAGAATATTGAAAGGGGAAAATGTATGTTTTTTCTTTCTTTCTCATGCATGAGAAAACAATACACATTCGAAAATGCCCTAGGGTGCATGATTTGACGTTAATGTATATGTGAATTATTCAGACTTCAGGCGTTACCAGAAGATTTACCAATGAGTATCTAATGCCACGTAACCAAAATATAGACATCTAGAGGCCCAAATCAGTTGGCAGTCTACTCTTGACTTTGTGGTGAAAAACCCCGATATGAAATGCCCAGAAACATAAACATCGACTCAGGCAAGAAAGCAGCAGAATCAGTTGAGCTACCAAACTAACAATTTGTTGTGTTACCCATCCGTACAAATTTTAATCTACACTAATACTGTGAGAAATGCAGAAGTGGGAAAAAAATGAGATTTTCATTCAAAACTCAGAAACCAAAACAACAACATAAAACAGACCATTCACATTAAAGGTCTTGTTGGGAAAGAGAAAAGGACTGAGGTGATAGCAACAAAAACGGAGAGAGAGAGAGAGAGAGAGAGAGTTACCGTTTTGTGGGTGTGAATGGGTGGTACTAACACTGTGCTGGTGAGTTCTGAATTGGATGGAGAACGTATCGGGATGGCACTTGAACTGTGGCAGTAAACACGACATCCTACTCCTGTTGTTGTCGTTGTTGCTGCTGCTGCTGCTGCTGATTTTCTATTCAACTCCCAAGATTATTATTGCAAAATAAAAAAATAGCTCAATGAGCGGGAGTGAGAGAGAGAGAGAGAGGGAGAGAGAGAGCATTCCTGCATCAATGGAAGAAAGTGGCAGGAAGAGAAGAATAGAGGTGGAGAAGAGGTGTGTGCTTATTGCTGTTTTGGCGATAAAAAAAGGGATAAGGGCAATGGGAGAGAGCCGTCCCTCGCCCCTGCCATCCCGAGTAAAATAAAAAACATAAATAAAAATAAAAACATAAATGGGAGAGAAAAGTGGCCCATGGTTTTAGTTAAGAAAAGCCCATTTTTACTATTTTCATGCTTTTTTGTTTGGATCATTCATTCACAAATATATTATATAAATTACGTCGATTTATAAATTTAATTTATAAAAAACAAATTCTGACTATAACACTTCTCAAATCATAATAAATCATTTGAATCTTTGTTAAATTATCTCAAATCATAATAAATCATTTGAATCTTTGTTAAAATATTTGGATTTGGATAATTTAGTTGAATTTAGATTATTTCGATCCATGCCTGTCAAAATTTTGTTTTATAATTCTCAAAAACTTTAGACATATATTCTAATCGATTTACTTCAATTGCATCATTATTATATAAATTTTTGAAGAAAGAATTCCACTCACTCATTTGTACACTTCAGTATATTGTGAGCATCCATAAGGTTAAATATATAAGAAATATAATTTTTAAAATTTCAAATATTTATTGGGTGTTAAAAATAAGCCATGCATTTAAAATAGAGGTGTAGAATTGGGTTGAATTTTTTTTCCCGATCTGGTCAGAAACCCAGAATCCGGGTGTATCCGGGTGGTTGAGAGAAATTTGGATCTGGTTTTATGTCCCAGGTCCCTTTTTTTATAAATAATAATAAAAGAAAGTGCCATAAAAATATTTTTTAAAGTTTAAACAGTTTTTTTTAAAAAAATTATTAATAAATCCAGATTAAATCCGGTTACAATCCGAATTTATAGCCAAAAAAGGAAAAAAATCTGGATATCCGGATTGAATCCAGTTATCCGTCTAGATTATTTCCGAATTAAATCTGGTTACAATCCAGATATTTGGATTTACAGCCAAAAAAGGAAAAAAAAATCCTAAATTCAGATATCCGCCCGGATTAATCCGGTCAGATAACTGCCCAGTTTTTAGAATCTGGATCCAGATTCAATTGCACACCCCTAATTTTAAAAACTAAAAAAAAAATAGAATATTTCTACAAAAACTAAAAAGGAAAAAAAAATTAGCTCTAGAGATATTTATCAATGGAGACGATACAAATCGAAGTGGGCTTTGATCATTCTTCCAGTAGTCAATAAGGAAATCAGGATCGAGGTTCTACAATTATTTAGAGTTTCAATTTTAAAGGGTTTCGATTTTAAAGGATCTTCAATATAAGATTTTTTTGCAATATCAAAGCCAAAAGATTGTTCACAATCTAAGAGATTTTCACTTTTTCAATAATCATGGTTTTTAGAACGAACTTAATTATTAGAATAGATGCATGATTTATTTGGGTCATTTCATTAATATTTAGAGGTTAAATAGTCATTAAATAATTATTCAGAAATCAGTAATTGTTTTCGAAGGTTTGTGCTAGGCCTGGACAATGAGCATTGAGCACCCACATCTAAGCCCAATGGGTAATGAGCCAATTTTCCACCTACCACGCCCAATGTGCGAGCGAAGTTTAAGATTTTAAGAAAGAGAAAATTTATTTAAAAATCTTATTTTTAACATACTTAGCACATTATTGATGTGGAAATTTTATATATCAATTATGTTTAAATATGATTGGTGTTTTAGTTTTTTTAAAGTTATAATAAGTTTCATTATAAATAGTATACTAACACACCGACTTATATATAGTGAAACTCAAGAAGAGAAAATCTATTTATATACAAACAATAGAATAGTTTGATAAATATTTTGGTACACTCGCTTATATATATATATATATATATATATATATATATATATATACACACACACACACATACATATACACACACATTATATATATAAAAGGTTAAATATTAAAATAGTCATTGCCGTTTATTATTTTAACAAATTAGTTATAATACACCCACTATAAAACTCTTAATTAAGAGAGTAGAGATAATTAGGTGACGTTATACAAAATTATGATAATCTAGCAACTCATTAATCAACAAAAATAAAAAAACTGAGATGGAAAAGAAATGGAATATATCTTGAAAGAGGAACTCTTTAAGTTATACGTGATGTTAGTAGTCCATTTACACCAACCAATTGGATGCTGACACATCAGCCACCCCTTGTTTTATAGTAGACCCAATCGTAGCGAAACCGATCCTTTTTCCAGCCTCCTTCCGGTCGATCTGACATTTCTAACTTTTTTTCCTCCCATTTCAACCTCAATTATCTAATATTTTATCTATCGGTGGGCAGCGAGGTTATGCCACCCCATCCAACCCTTGCCTGGCCGAGGCGAGGGCCCCCATCTGCACACATTTGGGCACGAGGAACTGCAGACCGAGCTTGCCTCTCAAGAAGAGGCAAGGGAAAGGGAGCCTGCTCCGGGCTCCGTTCCTCCAACCATCTCTGGTGCTAAAACTCTTGTGCTACATAACACCCTGGAGTCGAGTGGGGGTCCAGTCTCGATTCCCTTTTTTTTCATTTAGTGCCTTTTTGGGGGTCGAGGAGGGGCCTTTTTCACCCATCATCACTGAGGGGGTGGTGTCATCCCTCCTTGTTCGAGAAGACAAGTAGGCAACAAACTCCCTCCGCACCAAGAGGGTGGGTGAGGGATAGTCCCTATCGATCGACCCCTCTACAACAGGCTCCTCCCAACCTACCGTTGAGGAAAGGCCTGATGCCCTTGAGGGTGGCTCCTCGCCCCTGCGCGTGGCTGCCTCTAACCTTTGTCTTCTCAAGTCTTTTCATGGCTTGGTACCTCCTCCTCAGGGCGAGGATAGCCAAGGTCCATCTCAGCCCTCAAACGCACAGGGCTCTCTAAGAAGGAACTAGGCAATGCATGATTATGTTCATGATATAGGGAACAAGTTGAGAGACTTCTTTTCTTCGATAGGTTGTTCATCTGTTTTGCTCTTAATTTTCTTTCTCAGAATTGGATCCTTATATTTTTTAGTGCGACTTGGCAGGGAGTGGACCAATTGGCCGCCTAGATCATTGACAATCAGGCTAACTTGAAGGATGAATTTTTCGGGCTATGTTGCATCTCGACAAGAGGGTTAAACCTCACGATCAGCAGATTAAAGACTTGGAATCCGGGCTGGCTACTTCTAGCGAGAAACTTATTCGGCTTTCCCCTCAATTCTTGGCAGCCATGTCTATTCGTAACTGGGCCTTTCGTTATGGCTATGGCTACGGTGCTGGCTTGGAAAGGCTAAAGGCCTTCTTGCTGGTGAACCCCCAGATCAATTTGAGGACGTTGAACCTCGAGTCCTCCAAGCTCGACTGTGCTTCTCGTCAATTTGTTGATGTTTTAGGAAGCGACTTGATGCATGACGCGTTCCTGTCCTCGACTCCTCCAGCTCCTCCAACACCACAAGCTCCTCCAACTTAGGTATACACTTTAGTTCTTTTTGCCTTTTGTTGCTTGGTTTTTTGCATAGTTTATAGTTCAAACAATCAGTTTTTTCAATGTATTGTCTCTTTTTGAGTTGTGCTTATGCTTGTATTTGTTCTAAGTCTAAGGACTCAACCTCGATGGGTGAAGGTTGCGCAGTCTGAAGACTCACACGCCTTATCATCACCTCGAGTCTAAGAACTCAACCTCGGTCAGCAAGGGTCGCGCAGTCTAAGGACTTGCATGCCTGTATCATTACCACGAGTCTAAGGACTCGACCTCAGTGGGCGAGGCTCGCGCAGTCTTAGGACTTGCACACCAATATCATCACTACTAGTCTAAGGACTTGACCTCAGTGGGTGAGGGTCGTGCATATAATGTCTGTCCTTGTTGTAGGACTTTAGAAAATGAGACATGAATTACTGATCCTTTTAAAACTTTTTTTCTTTCCTTCTCAGAATATAAAAGATTCTAAGTTTAAAACTAAAATCTACTAAGTCTAAGAGAGATTTTTGCAGCGGAAATCATTAAATTAAATTAAAAGTCTTTTTATAGAAATTGACTTTCCGTAAAACTTGCCTAGGCGTTTGTTACACTTCCCTTGGGCCATGTCTGCCCTGACTCTTCTTCCTTGTTTTGTCTCTGAGAGGGGGAAGGGACATACTTAAAAATAAAAGTGAGTTGAATGCTCAGTAAGTGTTAATTCATACTGTAAAAATATACTAACATAGGTTTTCATTCATGCATTTATCATTCATCTACATACTTTACATAAAGCATTCATTTCATTTAAAAACATCACAAGGTGGAGTTTTTCTTTAAAAATGTTTTCATTTCATAAAAGATTCCCACACTTTGTACATTCATTCATAAGGAAACTAAAAAGCATTCATACATGCATTCATTTACTCTTTTCGCTTTTTCTCTAGCCTGTACACACTGTTACACGTATGTTGGGATTAGCGGTCTTTTAAACCCAAATTCAGCCCATGACCACAAGTTGGGAATCCCTTTTAGTTAGAGGGTAGCACTGAGTGCACTACTAGTACTATTTACCAAGCATTGCAATCTGCCCCGTCCATTAATATCATCATTCATTCATTCAGTCATGACCGTTACGTATGTTTATATATTAAAATATTCATTCCTTTCATTCATTAACTTCCTTTTCATTTCTTTTCATTCATCAATTCATTCATTTCATAAACATTATTTAAAAGCATAAACATAAATATCATTAGTAAACATCATTTCATAGCATCCATTAAATATTCATTTCATAGCATCACTTAAAATTCATTTCATATTCTCGTTTGAATACCAACTCATAGCGTCATTTAAATACACATTCATCGCATCGTTTAAGCATCATTTAAAAGCATCAACAGTAAACTTCAACATTTTATTTCATGAAAAATAAATATAATAGCTACTACATATAACATTCATTCACATGCATACAACTATTACTTTTGGTGCATAAATGGGAGTTGTCGCATTTACATACGTATATCTTTAAACATTAATACTTATCATACTTTCATAAAGCATCATAAAGAGAAATATTTCTTTTCATTTTCATATCATTAGAAAACTCTAAAAAAGTATGAACATAATACTTACCTAGACTCCATGCTATTTACATTTCAAGCAGTCCATTCATATGTGTGTCAGATGGCAACTTACATGCATACATAACCTTAATGGCATTCCCTTCTCAAATGCATAAGTAACTAAACTTAGAAAATACATAAATTTCACTTCACTAAGACTTCCTTCACTTAGACACACTTTACTATCTAATTTCATCCTCTATGCTTTCCTTTATTATGTTTATCAAAATTCTTAAACCCATAGCTTGGGACCCACTTGAGGTCACCTTTCCAAACACAGACTCTACTCCATGTTCTTATCATTTAAAGTGAACCTCCATGATTCACTTCCAAGGTTAAGACACACAATCACCTTCATCACACTCTTCCTATCAAACCATCCATCCCGATGCATAACTTGAACTAACCAGGTTATACCTCAACCAATACATATATCCCTTCCTTCATTCATACGTAATCTAAACAACACTTCATCAAAATCCCAACCAAGTATAATACACAACTTTAAACTAACTCTGAGATTTAAACATCTTGTATTCATACTTAAGATATGTTATTCATTATATATGATAAATCCATCAGGCACATGTGTCTAACCAATTTATACATGTATCCTACCCCTTTTATTACCTAAGATCAACATATAATCCCCTAAATGTTTGCTTGTGTAAACAAGCTTCATACACCAACACTAACGTCCAACTCAAACCCATACAATCATTACACTTCACAGTTTTCCCCAACCTTCACAATCCCAACACTTCACTTGACATCATGCCACTTCACAAATTACACAACTATCCCAACACTTTACACAATTCCCAACCACTTCCAAACTGCACCGTGATCCCATCACTTCACATCACCATCCATAGAACACTTCACAACTACGCAACCATCCCACACTTCATAACACGTCACACAACACATCACAACAACAACACAGTTCACAATTCACAACATCACACACTTCACAACAATAGCATAGTCCACAACGCCAATCAAGTTTCACAATAAAATAATTATCGAGGGAAAGAAATAGGAATTTTACCATGCATCGGGGCTAACTCGTTGCGTCGCTTACTGTCCGGCAAGGTCATGTGGCATCAAAAGCCACTGGTCTGGGCGGTGACTAGCTCTAGTGGCTTATTTACCTTGCAGTTTTTCTTTATCTTGTACTTCTACATCCATGGTCAAGGAGGATTGGCGGTGGAGGCGGAGCCTCACATAGACTCTAATTTTCCAATGTACGTACATCCATTCCCTCTGTCAAAAACTTCTCCTACTCCTACCTCCGTCAGAAACTTCATCTTTGAGTGATAGGTTGAAGTGACAGCTTTTATGCTGGTCAAGGTTGGACACCCCAATATGGTGTTTTAAGACAAGGGGGCTCTGACCACTAGGAAGTCGATCATCATGGTGGTGGTGTGTGCTCCTTTCTCGACTGTGACTGGTAGGGTTATAGCACCCATGGGTTGCACTACATCTTCGGAGAATCCCTATAGTGGTGTGGGTGATGGTCACAGCTTACTAGGATCAATGCCCATTTTGGCAAACACATCCCGAAAGAGCATGTCATCCGAGCTCCTATTGTCGATCAAAATCCTTCTAGTAGTGTAGTTTGCGACTAACAACATTATTACCAGTGCATCGTCATGTGGATATAAAACCCCTTCAAAATCTTCCTCCCCAAAGGAGATGCCCACTGGGTTCTTATGCCTTGGTTGTTTGGGGGGTCTCTCTAATGTGTAAACTTTCTCATATTTTGTTCTGCAAGCTTGCACTTTTCTACAGGATGCGGGGACCCCTCCTCCGGGAAATCCTCCTACTATGGTGCGAATATCACCCAAGGGTGCGTCGCCGAGATTTGAGTTTTGGCGAGGGGCATCTCTGTCATCTCCCCCCATTGCTCATCGCCTTTTAGGACTCCTGCTCCAACGGGCACTCCGATCTCACTCCGTTCTTCACCCCAACACTTGCTTTGGGGGTTTTGAGTGTTTTGCAATCAACCACTCCAACTCTTCGCTTCCTCTCAACTATTCGACTCTTCTTTTCATTGTGTAGCAATCCTCCATCTAGTGACTGTCTGACTAATGGTAGGTACAAAAATATCTTCCTCTCTTCGCCTGGTCGTTTTTCCCTGGTCTCGTGACTCTTCTTCTGATTGTACATTTAGATTGTTGTGAATGAATCTCGGACCACGTTCTTGAGGGGATGCTCTTCCTTCTCATTTTTTATCGTGTTGGTTTTGCCTGGGTTTCTCCAAGGTTCATTTTTCACTCGACCTTTGAGGGTCTTTACCTACCTCCTTTATCTCTACTTTCCATGGAGCGATTAAGGCCTGAAGCGTGTCTTCGGCATTGATAAAAGTTGTTGGCCCTATCCACGAACTCTCTCAGTGTCGATGGAGTCCTCCATGCCAACTCCGCCACAAATGGGCTCCGAGACTATATACACCCCAGAAGGGCTGCCACTGTGATCTTCTCATCTTGATCATCAATGGTTAATCACTCTTTGTTGAATCAAGTGAGGTATGCCTTCAGGCTCTCTTCTTCCTTCTACTTTATGGTAAGAAGGTATGCTGCTGGTCGTCTCCACCTCCTGCTAGCCATGAATTGTGTCAAGAATAACTTAGCCAATTCTTCAAAACTGTAAATCGACCCCAGCTGCAACGCTTAGAACAAGTCTCTTGCCATGCCTTTTAATGTCAAAGGAAAAGCTCGACATGTTATCTCTTCAAGAAACCCGTGAAGGGTCATGTGCTCTTTAAAATTATCTACGTGATCAACTGGATCTCAGGAACTGTTATACAACTCTATTTGTGGGGCCTTGAATTTTGACAAGAGCAGTACGACCATCACCTCTGCATTGTACAGTAAATTTGTGTGGTTATAGAAGAGCAAAATTAACTACAAACATTTGCTTGTGTGAAGTAATATATATATATATATATATATATATATATATATATATATAAAGATAATGTCTGATTAAATTTCATTGAAGTTGAGTGAAGATGGAGGAACGAAAGAGGTGTTGAATCATTAATACATGCAAGTGCATCCGTAACAAGTGCATAAGGTAACAAACTAATCAACACAAGATTATCTCAATAAACATACTAAAATTCAACATAATCAATTGTTTGAGAAGTCACTCTCCCAAGTAAATAAAGTCACGACTTTCTTCTACATATTGCTTTTGAAACATACATGGATTATATAATCCAATACAGCTACAAATAACTGATACTAACGAGTTATAACTACACATTAGTCGAACCGAAATCTTGACACATTAAAATGCAAATAACTGACAAACCTAACGGATAGACACATAAACATGATGTCATGCAATACAATACATAGCAACTTGGAAGCACATTCTCACTTGTTGCACAACTATCTTCTGAGGATGGATTTGTTAAGCTTACGAGGCACAAGACAAAGTAAATGGCTTTTCTGCTTCCCTCTTCACATGGAAGAAAATGAATCTCACAAAGAATACTATAGAAAGCAAAAACATGAGTTAAAAGAATATTGCAACCTACGCTTCTTAATGAGTTAAAAGCCACTAAAAGTAGGAGTATCTTCCATAGATCAAGAAAGAATAATCGTGATCTCCCATTCAGTAGCTTTCACATCCATCATTAGTTGAGGAGGTAGTGTATCCATTTTTCAACAATGACAGGAGAACCGTACCATGGTCTTGATGCATCATCTGAACCAACTGGTGAGTGGTAAACTCCATCCAGGGTGATGTTATACGCACCTTCTAGATGCGCTGACACTTCCGGCACAACCCCATCACCCCATATATCTGCCTGTCCACAAACCTAGCAATATACCTCATTGTCAGTCTGTTGGCACTTCAAACATGAGACGCCAGTTAACCCTAGGGGACAACAATATGACTTACACAAAAAGAAGATAACATAGAGAACTTGAGATCTGAGATGACAACACTTAATTTATTTAGGACTAAACTACATAATGAACTGCAAGCACAACTGACTTTACCTGCTTGTAACCTTGGCCAACAAGGCGAGCACGCAAGGTTGTCGCATTTGATGCTGATGTGCCGACATCATTAACAGTAGCAACCTCAGCATTGTCATTAGGAATCACAGACTCAACATTTGCAATTGAACTGCCAAAAAATGGAGCCCCCTGGATATACCTGCAGCTTAAGACATCCACTTAAATACAAGATCCAATAATTAAATATGAAATAACAAAAACAATGAGATCATAGAGACAATCACCACTTCTTATAAATTAAAGACTACTTCATTCATGAACATCTAATGTGCAATACTAGTAATGTTTAACCTCGTTTCATCCACGAACATCTTGTTTTACAACATTGGGCTAATATCACGCTACAATGAAACCTCTAGACTAAAATCACTAGCATTTTGTATTCTTGTTGTTATCATTCATGTTCAATTTTCCATCATAAATGCCTTATTTTGCATCACTTGGAAAAGGTTACCCACAATGTATGAGCTCCACCCCCCCCCCCCCCCCCCCCCCCCCCCCCCCCCCCCTCTCTCTCTCCCCAAGGTTTTAAGCTTCTCCGAAGTTCTGCAACAGCATCCAATTGTCTCATGCCAAGTATTTGCTGCATTCTTTAGATAGCCTTATTAGGTACAAAATCAGACAGTTTAACCAACTGTTTAACTCTCTTGTAAGTGGATGGTTCTCCAGAGCTGGTAAAATCCAAACATACAAAAATGGCAGCAAGATTCCTTAGTTCATGTCTCCAAGCATCAGTGAACTGCTACTACAGCTCATCCGTGGTTGAAAACAGACTGTTTGAAAAGTAATGATGAAATTTATGAACTCTAGCCAGGTTAATACTGAGGCAATAGGTTACAGTTGTGGGCTTTCAGCAGTCAAATTTCCTTCAAAATCAATCATTTGCAGAGTTTTCCCCCAAAAAAAAAAAAAACCTGCTAGTAGAGGAAGACCAGACCAAGTGAGCAAAAATATGACCGAGAGCAGCGGCAAGCAGAAGCAAGGTTATTAAATACCTCAGGGAAGTGTACTCTGCCATTCCCCACACCAATTGGCTGATTTAGACCATTTCAGGTAGTTTCCTATTTGGTTGTATGCAATCAAAATTTTCAGATGTCCAAGCTAATTAACTATCTATTAAATAATTATCTTTATTGATCTTGAAATATAGGAAATCTCCAAATAAGAAGCAAGAAAAGGGTAAAATTGCTACATCAATGGCACCCTTAGGTCAAATAAATTGGTAGACACAAAGCGCCTAAAGAATTGAATAATATGAAGAAGCAAGATGATTGCCAGATAGACAAACCAAAAGCAAATTAGATGCAAAAACAAAAGCAGGGTCCGGTATTGAGTTTACCTCCCAGCAATACATACATATTTCAAATGATGATTGTACACGGCTTTAGAGCAATGTTTGTCAACATAGTCCAAAAGACCCCTTGTTTGATCAATAACCCCTGGCAGACCTTTGGGAGGTGGACTGGGAAAATGGAAATGGAAAGAAAAAGAAAAAATAATGAAAACATAGCCGATGGCCGTTCTCATGATTAAAGTTAAACTATGCTCATCAGATAGAACAACTATAAACACTTGCACATTCCATAAACCCAATTCTAAAAGGCAGAAAAATGGACACTGTATAGCTAAAATTGAAAAGATCAAATAGTTATCAGCAAGAAAGCACAATTAAAATTTGGTAACCTACAGGTGGGGGGTTCCAAGAGTCAATAACAAGGAGATATCAGACAGTCCAAATTCTTCCATGTAAACACGAGCAAGCCATCCTCCAGCTGAGTGTCCAATCAAGGATAAAGTCCCACCTAGAATAAGATATTTTCCAGAAATTCAGAAATAGCCATTGTAAGCACATCTTTTTATGGTGCATTGGTTGTGTCTTCATGGAAGAATTACATTTAAAGGCTAGAAAACAATTTCGAATGGCCTCTTGGCCCACATCTCCAATTTTTCATTTATTTATTCCCTTGTCCTAAAGAGTGCAGGCAATCATATGATATACATATATATATATATATATAT
>QEOW01000683.1:638037-640537 GCA_003123825.1 Juglans hindsii
GGGGGGGGGGGGGGGGGGAGAGATGCCGCCCCGCACACGTGTATGTAATATTGAAAAATTATATTCAAATAACTTTTTAATTTTATCTATCAACTCTCACAAACTTCAATATAATAATTATTTATAAAAATATTTTTATTCAATTTCTTCTATCTTTTTCCAAAACTTAATTTCAAACAAATTTCACACTTCTCAAATATTTTTAAACATTCTTAATATCCAACCATGAGCTCTCAGGCCTGGTTTGAATAGAAAAGTCCTCCCAACTTATATCATCTCATCTTATCTCAATATCCAAACATCACAAAACAAACAATTTTCAATTTCAAATTTTTAACTTTTTCATCTAATCATTACCTAATCATTACAACTTTCCAAACTTCCAAACAAAATATAAAAAACAATTCAAAATTTTCAAGTTCTAAAACAAAAATAATATTAAAAACTTATATTCTAATAATATTTTAACTTTATAATATCTTTATCCAATTTTTTCTCTTTCCTTTTTCAAAAACCTATAAAACATAATAAGGCCATCTTTGGTTGGGTAGATTCTCATCTCATCTCATATAATCATTGTAATTTTTTCAAACTCTCACATAAAATATAATAAACAATTCAACTTTTTCAAATTTCAAAACAAAAATTATATTAAAAAATTATATTCTGACAATATTTTATTCAACTTTCAATTTTTATCTCATCTAATCTCATCTGCCTAACCACATCTCTTCTCGTCTGTGTAACCAAACAAGACCTAACTTAAACTATTTTACTATTATTCATAAACTAGTTTACTATTATTTACCGATCGTCTCATGTCACTGTATAAATGATGCTTCAGTTAACTACGTCTATTGTACTCATGTTACCTTTATAAAGTCACAGCAAATGGAATCAACAATGCTATGTAGAAGCCTTTCATAAAAACACACCCCACAATTTTTTGATGACTTAGATTAAAAAATAATCAAATCCAAATTCCCTTCTTTCTCTAACATACCGTACAAAACACCCCACCCCCTTTTCTGCTCTTCTCTAGAAATGCCTCTTTTTGTAGGGGCATTGAAATCGAAGCATAGCTGAGACTGCCATTGAAATCGACTGCTGAGAAGCTTCCCAACTTGGATTGCATAGTTTTGGCCCCGAGTCCTTGTGACTTGGGTAAATCTAGTTCTTTTTTTTAATAACAATCTAGTTCCTTTATTAACATGCATGGAGGTATGTCAAAAAATATGCCACATTGCTGCTGAAAATATCAATTAATAGATGAGACAAATTTAGACTCAAATTTCTCCTGCAAGTATAAGAGAGAGGCTAATAGATCTTAGTGTTTATATATAATGTATAATATGCATCTAATATATATAAACTTTAGATTTTAGTACTTTTTTATGGGGTGAAAAAACTCAATCCAAAGTTTTAATCTTTAACACAATAAGCAAACTTTTTTTTATCATATTTGTATGTTATAGAATTTACCAATTTGCAGATATCTTAGTTTCATGATGTTCTGAAATAATTTTGTTTTTATTTTTATTTTTAATAATAATGATTGTTTAGATCCTCATATTGACTTTATCAAATTCTTATCAATTAGATTTTACTTGTACATTTTATTCCGTGACGCTTGAAGTTTTGTTAATTCAGTTTAGATATTTGATGAGTTGCCACTCAAAGAATTGTGATGCATCTTGTTGATTAAAATGTTTGGGGAGCAAATAAGAATAGTTGAATGTCATGCACTCAAATAATTGTTTGCTTTCTTAAGAAGTTGACATTCTTAAATTGTTTGCCTTTTAAATGACGATAGTATTGTATACCTTTTTTTAGCGTGAAGCTCGATGAGCAAAGAGGAAGATAAGGTGCAGGGTTATAATGACCTGCCAAACATATCTTTGATGGATTGTTCAAATTCTATGAAAGTCATGGTTTTGTTTATAGATTTTTTTTGTCAGCCTTTCCTTGTTATTATTGGCAAATTGAAACTAATGTTATTGCTTTTGTTTTTTATCTAGCCTTATGATGCCATGTGGTGTGCTGTCGCAGGAAATCAAAAATAAAACTTATACTCTTAAAAATACTTGTAGTAGTGCAAGTAAGGATTATTCTCACAGAGAGTATTTAGCCTAGTTTTATGCTACGTGAACAAGGATTGGGAGGGGGGTTTGAGTATAACGAAAACAATTTTAAGAAGAACAACTAAGAAACAATTCAAATTAAAGTATCAAAATCAATCAAAAGAACAAATCTTGGTCTAAGTCAACATCCACCATCGAAATTTTACAACTGATCATCGATGCAAATATATATTAATTCATACTTTGAATATTCACCGTTGGAATTATTTTCCTATCTCTCCTTAGTCGCAGTTAATTAGAAAACAAGTGATCTAATTAATCCTAACTACTAAACAACCCAAGACAAGCGCTAAAAGTTTAATCTAGTAGCCGCCTTAAGAATTAGAGAGATCGATGAAACTAAACAATACAAGCACAAG
>QEOW01000683.1:648037-657971 GCA_003123825.1 Juglans hindsii
TCAAAGAAAACGGAAAGGCTCTTAATTTAATTTGCTCTTCAGTCACCCCCGTGGGTTTCATACTCGTACATACCACATGAAGCTCATTTAAATGCTTGTGAGGATCTTCACCTGCAAGGCCATGAAAAGTGGGCAAGAGATGTATTAGTCCAGATTTTAATTCAAAAGTAGTAGTAGCATCTAAAGTAGGGAATGTTATGCATAAAGGTTGTTGATTCAAATCAGGGGCGGCAAGCTCTTTCAAAGTTCGATTTCCAGCCATGAATTCCTCCTCTTCTAAAATAGAATTGTTAGCAAATAGGGAATCAAGAGTCAGATCGTTCTTTTCAGAATTTCTCCGAGCTTCCTTCCTTAACCTGCGCAAAGTTCTCTTTATTTCTGGATCGCACNCTTCCTCCTCTTCTAAAACAGAATTGTTAGCAAATAGGGAATCAAGAGTCAGATCGTTCTTTTCAGAATTTCTCCGAGCTTCCTTCCTTAACCTGCGCAAAGTTCTCTTTATTTCTGGATCGCACTAAAAATCACCTTGATTAGAAGATTGAGTTACAATCATAAACAATCAAGGAAATTCTAATAAACCATGAAAAACAAATCAGGAAAAGTTTAGAGTAAAAATAAATAAATAAATAAAAATAACTATCGAAAACTAATGATTTTTTTTTCCAAAAATTTCAAGAATGAAATATGGATCACAAGAAGCACAAAAATCAACTAGAATCACTCCCCAACAACGGCGCCAAAATTTGGTGTGCTGTCACAGGCAACCAAAAATAAAACCTATACTCCTAAAAATACTTGTAGTAGTACAAATAAGATCGTTCCCATGGAGAGTATTTAGCCTAGTTTTATGCTACATGAACAAGGATTGGGAGGGGGGGTTTGAGTATAACGAAAACAATTTTAAGAAGAACAACTAAGAAACAATTCAAATTAAAGTATTGAAATCAATCAAAAGAACAAACCTTGGTCTAAGTCAACATCCACCATCGAAATTTTACAACTGATCATCGATGTAAATATATATTAATTCATACTTTGAATATTCACCGTTGGAATTATTTTCCTATCTCTCATTAGTCGCAGTTAATTAGAAAACAAGCGATCTAATTAACCCTAACTAATAAACAACCCAAGACAAGCGCTAAAGGTTTAATCTAGTAGCCGTCTTAAGAATTAGAGAGATCGATAAATCTAAACAATACAAGCACATGCGGTTGCATTTAATTTCGTCGAGCGTTCTTCATAAGATCTAATAATTTCTGACGCAGCAAATCATCAAATCTTAGTTGCTTCACAAATTAGAGGGATCAAACAATTACGGATTTGATATCTAATCTAGCAAAAGATTGCAACGAATAATAAACTAGTAGGCCTCCAAGTAATTAAATGAGACAATCATGAAAATAGGCATAGAAAAACATTCGCTCAAAGCATAAATTGAACACTAAAAACAAATCAGATCTCACAGTTTTATAGATTCCGAGGTTTCCGTTTCCTTCGACCAATTAGGAAAGTTTAGCCACACAAAGCCATCATGAAAACTGGGAGGAGGAGTTAGAGAAGAGGGGAGAGAGATGCCCTAGTATGATGATTTTTTCATTTTACACGTCCATGCCCCCCTTTTTAGAATCTTCTCAAATCTCCTAAAATATCCTAAACATTATCCTTAAATAACCATATCCAAATCTGATTTAATTAAGAGAAATATTAAAAATAAAATAGAGTCCTAGTATAACTAGGAAAGTAGTATTTTCCAGCTGTAACTTTCATGCACCAGATCTCCAAAACATCTGCAATTAAATCGCATATTTGAATTGCACAATAAGGCCGAACGTTCTGAAACGTCAGCAGTGCATGTGTGTCAACTTCAAGCCTGATTTCTACCTTTATGCAGCCATTATCTTTCAAAACTCAAAACATGAAAGTTGTAGATCTTTGTCTTGGGGTTCCATAGCATCTAGAATCATCTCAATCAGAGCTCGGATGAGAGAGTTATACCCAGATTACGAAGCAATATCAAAACTATCCAGAACCGTCCAATTAACTTCGTTTTGCATTAAACGACTTTGTTTGCTTCCTAAATAAAAATATAAGAATAATGAGTACATTTAGGCACAAAATAAGTATAAAAGACTAAAGATTAAGGGAGAAAAATATGACGCTTTGCATTCTCATCTCCATGTCAAGAACATCCATTGTTGGGCTAGAATCTCTATATGCTACTCCAACCCCAAATGCCCATCCAAAAATACATATCCTGCACCAAGTCCCTATCCTATCTCTCCAACCCCTATTGCCCATCCAAATCCCTATCCTAATCCAAGTCCCTATCCTTATGCTATAAACTCATGTGGTCCAACTCCATACTCTATTATACATGTAGCCAAATCCCTATGCTCCACCTCCAAACTCATGTGCTACTCCTAGAAATCAAAATGCTCCGTCTTCAAGCACCAATGCTCCTTCAAATTGTTACTCCTATATATGGGGTTGCCAGGTGAATATAATACATTCTTTGATTATTTTATTATGTGTAATATTATTAATCAAATTTTAACTTTATTTAATGGGTTCGTTAAAGTTAATTATCTTATTAGCTTTTAACTACTTTGTAGCCCCTAATTATCCAACCATTTGGTTCATGTAGCATGAGCACATCAAGAAAAATTGAGAAATTTGCTGAAAGTGGGCATGGCGATACTTCACAAACAATTAATGAGAGTGTGACGGTGGAGCTCCCTACAAGTAAAGAAGGTACAAGTTTCCACTCAAGCGAGCATGATATTGAGCATGTGGATTGCACTATTCAAACTGGTGAGTCAATTGTAAGACTTCAGATTTTAAAAATTCCTTATTGAATTGTTGGTTGTTTAACTATATATGCTTGTTATTAAATGTCAGAAGAAGATTGTGAGATGGATGCTCAGAGGGGTATTGATGAGAATGGTAGTGCGAGAAATCTTGAACCTGCACTTGTTGATGGATCCTCATCTGGGATGACTTTCAAGGATGAAGCTGCATTAAGTGCTTATTACAAGCATTATGTAAAGCAAGAGAGATTTAGGGTAAAGACACAAAGGACTGAACGAGAATCAAATGGGACAGTGAAATATATCACACTTGGTTGTTCAAGGGGTCGAAAGCATACAATTAGCAGTAGTAATGTATCGAAGCCAAGTCCCACAACAAAGACAAAATGTAAGGCAAAAATCAATACTCAGTTTGTTAATGGTGAGTGGTGTTTAACTACTATAGAACTTGCGCACAATCATGGATTGAGCCCACACAAATTTAGATATTTTAGATGCTATTGAAAAATAGACTCACTTGCTAAATAGAAGCTAGAATTGAATGATAGAGTTGAGATAAGGATGAATAAGAGCTTTGGTGCATTTGTTGTTGAAGCGGGAGGCTATGAGAACTTTGAGTTCACAGGAAAAGATTGTCGAAATTTCATTGATAATACAAGACACCTTTGCCTTGGCAAAGGAAGTGGGGTGGCACTCTTGGAATATTTTGAAAGGATACGTGATGTGGATCGTGATTTTCATGCCACTATGGACTTGGATGAGGAAAATAGATTAAGAAATGTACTTTGGGCTGATGCACGAAGTAGGGCATCATACCTATACTTTGGGGATGTCGTAACATTTGATATGACTTATTTGACTAATAGTTACGAGATATCATTTGCACAATTTGTCGGTGTAAATCATCATGATCAATCCATACTTCTAGGCGCATGGTTGATATCTAGTGAAGATACAGAGATGTTTGTATGGTTGTTTCAAGAGTGGTTGAAGTGTATGGATGGTCGAACCCCAACAACAATCATAATAGGTCATGACCGTGCAATAAAGAATGCAATTGCAATTGTCTTCCCATAAACTATACATAGATACTGTCTATGACACATATTGAAAAAACTCTCAGAAAAGCTTAGCTCGCATTCTATGTATAATTGTGATCTAAAATCCTCCATTTTGGGGTGTGTGTATGATTACCAAATGCGTGTTGAATTTGAGGAGAGTTGGGGAAGGCTGTTAGATGCATACAACATTTATGATAATGCATGGTTGAGTGGGTTATACGAGAAGCATCTATTTTGGGTACCAATTTATTTGAATGATGTATTTTGGGCTAGTATGAGCATTACTTAGCGAAGCGAAAGCATGAACTCTTTCTTCGATGGGTTCGTACATTCAGGTACAATACTTAAAGAGTTTGTTGATCAATTTGACAATGCCCTCAGGAAAAAAATTTAAGAATGAGCAATCTGTTGACTTTAACTCCTTCAATGCCACAATACCATGTATTTCAATTTGCAAAATAGAGAAGCAATTCCAGAGTGTGTACACCAATGAGAAGTTCAAAGAGATGAAATGAGAGATAATATGAATGATTTACTGTAAGTTGAGAACTTCACCAAAGACGTAAAGGTTTACGTTTATTTCAATATCAAGGAACTTGAACTAATTTGTACTTGTGCGTTGCTTGAGACTCGAGGCATTTTGTGTAGGCATGCCTTATCTGTGTTTAGAGCCCAATGTCGTGATACTTCATTGCCATCTAAGTATATTTAGACCATTGGAGGAAGGACTTGATATGCAAATACACACTTATTAAGAGCAATTATGATTATTTACATGACAATCCTGATACACGGAAGCGTGATCATCTTATGAGGTTGTATGTTAAGGTAGCACCACTTATTTCTAGAGATGATAAGCAGTACAATAACATGGTGGACCATTTACTCGATGTAAAAGCCCAATGTCATGATGCAATATGTGAACCAAGGCCACCAAAACAAAGAGATATTGGTGTTTTTATATATGGTTTTAAATTTACTGTCATGTGATTTTGTTATATTAACACTAACCTTTAATTTCCACCTATCCCCTCAACATAAGTGAATTACACGATATGCTAGCAACCCTTCCAACTCAAGTAACCACAATAATTTCATTATTTTTTTTGTGCTTTTCTTAACAAGATAAATATTTTTTTGTGCTTTTGTATGCATTTAAATTCCTCACTAATAATTTTTTTTCCTTTTATTTCTCTGCAGGAAGAATGCACAATACCCATTAGAGTCTAATGCATGCTTTGATGGCTGCCATGAGACTTGTGTTTAGCTTTGATTAGCATGGAAACTTAGATATGCAGCAACCACCTTAAAAATTATAGATAGATAGGGAGCTCTTTGGATATGCAACAGCCACCATAACAATTATAGTTCATTGAAAACTTAATAGCTTTGCAAGTTACCTATCTTCCCTTTGTTCCTATGACATTTGTGATTATAATCATTTACATAGAGGATTGGTCATCAATGGATGACGACCTTGAACATTATATGTTTGCATTGGTTTTGAAAGAGCAAATATGACTATGAGAGTGTATACTAATGTACTAAATTGTCAAAAATGGATATTTGTTGAATCTGAAGATTATGTGTTAGCATCTCAATTACAATCACATTAGTTCTAGGCTTGCAAATGGTAGAAGGATGATTTGGTCAGTCTTGCTGGTTGAGAAATCATGTAAGCTTGTTTGATTGTATTAAGCAGGATGTGTCAATACAATCATCTGACAGAAAAAGTCTTGTGGAAAATAAAGTTCTGGCCAAAAGGAAAAAAAAAAATCTGGGGTCATGCTTAAATCTTCACTCTATTCAAAAACCCATACATCCGATACACCTAAAGCTGTGAAGCAGGAAGTGCCATCTGCTGAAAAGGTGAGAGTTTCTACCAAAAAAGGGTTCATTGAAAGCTAAAGATTTGGACTTGTCTCTTCTTACTTATATTATATAAAAAGATTTAGACTTGTCTGCGAAGCGTGCTGCTTCTTTGAATCCAAAATCTTTGAAAGTGGAGTCAAGATCTTTTCCTAATTTTATGATAGGTAGTGGCCTAAGAAATAATGATGTCAAGATGGGCAAGACGCCAGGGACCTCTAAAGTAGCTACAAATAAGGTCTTGGCTCATCCAACAACTTCATTGTTTTCAAAGTCTTCTACCAATATAATTGCAAATGTAAATGGAAGACAACATGGAGACTTGAAAATGTGTCTCCTCACATGAAAAATAAGATCAGAAAAGCTGAACCTAGGAACCAACGACGACAAGGTTCAGGAAAAGTGTTGGGGGAGAACCATAATGTCAAGGTCATTTCCCGAAGAAGCGTCCTCTACTACACAGATTTCTCCTATAGGATTTCTTCCTCCATTTCGTTTGTAGCATTTTTGGGTTCTGCTACATATAGGCACAAGTTGTGTCTGTATGTGCATGCCATGTGTATGTCGCTGACATGCTCATATTTAAAAAAAAATCGAGGAACGAGAAAACACATATGCAAAGAAAGTTTATCAGTTCTCTTCCTCTCTCTCAAACGGCAAAGAAAGTCTCACGCATACGTCTACCTTTCTCTCAAATTTTGTTTAATCTTGCATCTTTTTTCTCCCATTGTTACATTATCGGTATCACACTTATCATTCGAGAAAACTCTTGACCGAAGCCTTTGGCTCTGGCAGTGAACACAGAGCAAACTCTTCACCACCGCACTGCCCACCCACGATCTTCTTCGCCGCTACCACTAAACAAGTACTCAATAGGTGACTCTTCTCTCATCTCCCAAATATACTTTGATTTCTTAAGGCAGTTTCTCATTTCTTAGTATGTGAGTTTTTATTGAAATATTTGAAATTTTGTTGCGTGAGCTTCCCCCCCCCCCCCCCCCCCCCNGTTCTCTTCCTCTCTCAGATCGGTGGTCCACCGACACTTCTCCAGTCCCATTTTTAGCAACAATTCCTGTTTTCCATTTATAGTTATCTCTCAGTGGGTTTTCTTTTTCTGCTACACGTACTGTTTCAACACCAGTTACTAAACGCACCATTTTATTAAATATCGTGGAGGGGTTGGTTGTATTTCATTTGATCCACTTAATTGGATGAGTTAGTAGAAATTAAAAGTGTGTCAATATAACAAAATCTATATACTTGTAACAAAATAAATCTATACTCTAGTCATTTATTTCATACAATTAGATAACCAACAATCTGTATAGCACTCATCCTTAAGGTTTATATCAGCATGTGTTTCCCTATGTGGGTTTGTTTCTATATCTCTAACTACTTGACCAAAATGATTAGGAAACAATACTTTGAAAAAAATAGGGAGGTGGAGTTTAATAATTTTGATAATAATGCAGTTCATTTTCTTGTTTTGTCTTTTTGTACGCATGACTTTTATTCAATAGTACAAATCTTTAAGAAAAATTCGAGGATGTACATAAAAATAATTTATTTAAGAAAAAAAAAACACTATAAATCTTGGCTGCGGTTGCTGTCTACATTTTTTTTTTCAAATTTTTTTAAGTTGTATAAAGACTAAAGTATACACATAAAAATAAAGATAAAATAGATGCTATCAGTTTAGTTAAAAATCATTAAGTACATATACAAGTGAAGATAAAATATAAAGAGGATAATCTCAAATTTTCTAAAAAAAATGTTTGCATACACATTTTAATTTTATCAAAGAGAAGAGATGCTGCAGTGCAGTACAGGAGAAATTTCATGTAAACCAGCGATAGAGAGGGAGAAAAGTAAAAAGTATAAAAACCTACCTTTTTGACTTTTTACTTGTTTTATTTTATTTTTTTATTTACTTTCCAGCTGTACTTATCCACCTTGGCACATTCGTGGGCTTCCTCGCAGGAGCTCTCTTACAGGTAAATAATAACCCTTCCAAGTTCCAACTCGGAGGAGTTACGAAATGGGCGCTTCTTCCCTCTGCTTGCAACGCTTCTTTCATGGCGGTGGCCTAGGGCCCAGAGGGACAACAAATGAAACGCTTTGCGCGCTTGTACGAAGACAATCATCGTCATCTTCTCGTCACTGTTGCAGTAAGAGAGTGGCTGCTTGTGCTACTGCCGCTGCTAAACACCGAATTTATCTCAGAAGCCCAGACCTGGTGGCCTCAGAATATGCAGAGCTCAATCTCCCACACCAATTTTCTGAGGTAACGCTTTTCTTTTGTCCTTGTTGTTTTCGTTATAATGGTTATTGTTATTATTACACATTCTAATTTTCTATATCTTTTCTATTCTCTACAATGTGATGGGAAATAATAGCTCCTTCTCATAGCGTGATCGACAAGATATAATAGAAATCCTAATAACTTATTTTTACTTGACTGAATTATGAAGTTGTTTTTTGGGTTTTAGGAGTTGGGTCATATCAGGATACGGCAACATGTCAACCCACTCAGTGCCTGTTTCTCGGTATGTAATTTGTCGGGTGTTTTGTCGAGGAAAAAGAAAATCATTGGGAATTTTTTTTTTTTTTTGCATTTTACAAATATAGAATTAATCATTTTCCAACTTCTTACTTTTATCCTTTTCAAGTTCAAATGTAATTAATTGACTCCGTTTTCTGGGTAGATGCCTGTAGAAGTAACAGACTGGAACGAAGTATTCAGGGACCCAACATTGCCCCTCATGGTTGATATTGGCAGCGGTAATGTATTACTTGTTCTTTTGTTCTCCCATTTTTGACCGCTATGGCTTTTGCATATTTTTTTAAGCAGAAATATCCAATACATAACTATTGCATTTGAGAGGTTTCAATATTCCAATGACCACACCACCTTGGTGCGGCCGCGATATTTTCTTAGGCGGTTATGAATAACTTGTGACTTGCACTAGCGCATCTGATAGTGTATGTAATAGCTAGCTTTTGAGTGCAAATTTCACGAAAGAAAAATGCACTCGAGAATACCGATCTTAACCCTTTCAAAGCAAAATTTCAAAATAGAAGTTCAACATTTAACTTACCGATCGAGAGATGGGACATAGGGAGAGAGATGGTGTGGGGGCGTCGGGCCCGGCAAGTTGACACCGGTGGACGGTGGAGAGAGGTCTAAGAGATGAGAGAGAGAAACGGTTACAATGAGAGAGAGAGATTGAAATGAAGATCAGAAATAACAGGGGGGGGGGGGGGNACCAAACAGCGTCGTTTTCATTTTTTTTTTCTAACACACAGTTATAAAATGACACCATTTAACTTACTTAAGTTAAACGGCTTCCTTTTATATAAGAATAAAACTAAAAAACATAAATATATTATATCGGTTGGTGGAACCGAACCAATCAACATCGGTTCCTATTTATTTGGACAGCCGGCCAACCGATTCTCCACAGATTTCAGAATCCTGCAGCTGGTTTCGGTCGGTGACTGTTGGTTCTAGTGGTTTTTGTTCACTCCTAGGGAGAACATTATGGGGAGAGAGTAAAGAAAGTAATAGTACTAGTGGTGTTTATCTAATCATTTCAAATGGTTTTAATTTGAGTGAACAACGTTGTTAGGATGTGACTATCACAAGTAAACAATGAAGATTAAAACCCCGGACAATTATACCTATAAAAAAAAGAAGAAGAAAAAAACCGGACAATTATATTAAAAGGATAAAGAAGAGACCAAAAGGTAGAAACCAGGGACACAATTAACGAGTTGGATACAATTATATTGGAAAGACAAAGAAGTGCCCCTTTGGAAAGAAAAATGAAAAAGATAAGGAAGAAGTACCTACAAGCAGAAAAGGGGGACAGTTGATGTGCTAGATTTTATTCTTTCAGTTTTTGTGAACTTATTTTGATATGTTCCATTATGAGATGATTTCATTCTTGGGATTTTACTTGTAGATTTGGTAAATGAATTGAATATTTAACCATTCTTCAGAGCAGGCAACGATTGTGGAAGTGATCTACCTCTGCTTTTGTCACATCTTTCAAAGCCAAATATTTCTACTTATGCATGACCTGTAGAAGTTGTATTGCTTTTTATTTTTAATTTTTTGATAAATAACTTAATGCTAATACGGCTATATATGTAGTGACCAAATGGAGCACATGCATGCATGAAAAGCATAGT
>QEOW01000684.1:2141-17631 GCA_003123825.1 Juglans hindsii
GACATTATCGCTGTAAAAAAAATTACTTGACTGGGAGGTTAAAGAAGACTATAGCACCTAAAGTCAACCCCATGCCAAAAGAACATTCAATACTCATTTTTTTTTTTAAGAACATTCAATACTCATTAATTGAACATTAGCACCAAAAATCAACTCATTCTAAAATAAATTTACTTTTTTGAATCATGACATCACCTGTGCATCCAGCCCACGGAGAATTCTTCACAACGACTTTGATCAAACTTACCCTGTGCAAAAGACTTGGCCAGTTACCCAGAAACCAGAATATCATGTACAAAAATTTACAACAATGGCGTAAGGCGACCAATCCCAAGAGTAGCGTTTGCTGATCCCATATAACAAGTTGTAAAGTTAGGAAAGGCCAATACACATTGTAATATGTGCAGAAAAGTACTGGTGGTTTAGATGCTTACATGCTTCTATTACCAGTACTGCTTAATGACGTCACAATCATAGTGCCCCTTATTTGTAGAAAAAGGGACATAGACACTAAATAACCCAAAATATGAACCTTAAAGCACTCTAAATGCATTTAAGAATATGTCAAAAGCCCAAAAATTCAACACCTGCCCAGTTAGATCCCACAAAACATAACTATTTAACCTCCCACCGAGTGTTGAAGAAACTCCTCAACATCTTGGCTGCCCCGTAGAATTTTACCTTTAAAGTGTTCTTTAAAGAGTTTCCCTTCGTCACAAATCGTCATGTCATGCAATTTATTTATTTACTTTATATATTCATTTGATTAAATAATTGCAAGATTGAGATCTAACAAATTTGTTCAAATGAATTGGTGGATATTTTCGTTAATACACAGAGGTATTTGGGTAATTTCAAACACAAGTGTTGTTTATGCATTTATCACTTTAAAAAAGAGAAATAGAACCATCATTGCATGCAGCAAATACACTTGATGTAAAGATCCTACTCACATAAATGTCTTCAGTGGCAGATGTCACAAATTTATCGTTCTTCTTAGACCACCGAGTGTCCTCGTAGAACTCCACCAAGTTTGCATTTGCGGCCCGCTATATTTGTGTGGAATGTGTATGGATATATGTTCAATCTGAAAATATCATTATACCATCTCAAATTAGTTTATATTTAGAAGCTGGAAAACCAAAAACATCAATGCAACCACACAAACACTTTTCCTCAAGACTAAATAGCTTCATAGCTTACTGCAACAAAATGCCACAACTTATATGAACTTCCCAACTCACACAAAACATGGCTAATCACTAACAAATTACGCCTCTACCATACCTAAGTGCTCAGTTATAACACTGCCCTACATCATCCTCACAAATTATTTAGTTAATTGTAGATATAGGGCTTTCTAACAAATTCAGAGAGTTTCAAAGTTAGTTGTCTCTCTCTCTCTTAGCCCACATTCATAACTTGTATAAGTAACTAAAAAGAACTTGTATAGGGTCAGATCTCAAAATTGTACCTCTAAGATTCTATGCTCTAAATACTAGGTAGGGCCTTTTATGCTTGAGCAAAATAGAGATGAACTAAAAAGCCAATTATCATATTAGAGACCCTTACAAAAATCTGTAGAAAATAGTAAACCAAAAATAAATGCAGCAATTTATGTAGTTTCAATGAGCACTTCTTAAGATTATATACATGACATCACATTATGTTGTCCTTTGTTGCGATATGAGCTTATAAATGGGACATGTGTATTGTTATGGAAGAAATTACTTGAAACCTTATACCTTCTCCTCTAGGATCCTCACAAATGATTTACGGCCTGCTGTGTAATTAATGTTGAGCCTCTTTCGATTCTCCTGATTTTGATTTGAAATTTTCTACCATGTAAATCCAATGTTAGCTATATACATAGAAGAAAAAACCACAACTACTATAGTCGGTCATTAAATTACACCGTAATATTTAATTTGAGCAGGCAATATATACCTTGAAAGTATCGCTTCCCCATCTCCCACATAGCTTAACCCAAACGAAGGGGTCGACCAAGCTAGTCCCAGAAGCCAATACTTCTTCATGGTTTCCATGTGCTAAATATTTCTTGTGCAATTCATGGTGGAATGCGTTAAACCGCTTACGCAGCTGTTTCGACATTGTCAATCGATAATTCTCCAAATCCCAATCAAATATAAAGTCACCCAACACATATGCTCAAAATGTTAATGTCATCGATTATAATACGGCCACTTTCTTACCATCAAAATTAAGGTATAAATGTCTTACCCGAACATGATCAATCAGCTCATCCTTTTGTGCCTGCGGTACATCAATCCATCTTGCGTAACTCATGTCCAAATGATGCTTCACTATCCATGTTACCCGTATCATAAACATGGAAGCGTTCTCACAATACGGTGATGTTCCTCCATCATTTATCTTCAAATGGGTTTTCTCGTGCTTCCGCATTTTCTCAAACTCAGTGCACTTTGCTGGCCCACATCCACGCTTCCTCTGTGCCTGGTTTACTATAGGTACCGGGGCAGCATCCGTGTCAAATTGGTCTGAATACCCTTTCCATCGGGTTTGCTTTCATTATATAGAAGAGATTTACATAGTTGTTGCCAAATTTCCAGTGCCTAAATACTATACGAGGTAAGTATTTCCAACGTTATTTACAGCCTAATTATCTACTATATACAATCTAAATATAAAGGAAAACATCCCTAAAATATTACAAATCAAATCCCATAACATCCCCCCTCAAATTAATGCTGGTAGATCAAGAAGCATCAATTTGTCAACCAATAACTGATGCCAATGCCGAGAAAGAGCTTTAGTGAATATGTCTGCAGTTTGATATTCGGTGGAAATGTGAGGAAGAGTAATCACATATTTGTCAAAGGATTCACGTATGGAATGACAATCGACTTCGATATGTTTCGTATGCTCATGGAAGACAGGATTAACAATGATCTGAATAACACTGGTATTATCAGCATGAGGAGGAGTGGAATGAAAAACCAAGTTCACCCAATAACCCACGAAACCATGTGATTTTAGAGCATGCGGAAGACATAGCACGATACTCAGACTCAGTGGATGACCTGGAAACTTTGTCTTGCTTCTTACTCTTTCAAGAAATGAGTGCATTGCCTAAAAACATGCACCAGCCAGTAACAAGGCGACGAGTATCCGCACATCCAGCCCAATCAACATCAATATACCCCACCAACTGTAAGGAAGATTCCTTAGGAAAGAACAACCCAAGTGGAGAGGTGCACTTCAGATATCGGATAATGTGGCGGACAGTGGCTAAGTGAAGATGTACGAGGGGGGGGGGGGGGGGGGCTGCATAAATTGACTGACCTACTACACATCAAAAGAAATGTCAGGACGAGTAATCGTCAAGTAGTTCAAACTCCCAACGAGCTACCGATACAAGGATGGGTCTGATAGAAGCTCGCCTTCCTCCTAACGAAGCTTAAGATTTAGCTCCAAGGGAGTAAGAACAGAGTTACCCGATGGAAGACCAGCCAATGAAATCACTTCCTGCATGTATTTGTGTTGGTGTAACAATGTACCAGTCGGAGTAATCTGCACCTCAAGGCCAAGAAAATACTGCAGGGGGCAAGATCTTTCATGTGAAAAGAGGCCTTGAGATGTTGTTGTAATTGCTTAATTAACTTAGTATTAGAGCCAATAATCACAATGTCATCAACATATACTAGAAGCAATACAATTCCTACAGAAGTCTTGCAAAGAAAAAGAGAGGAATCAAAGTAAATATGAGTAAAATGAAAAGCAAGCAGGGTAGAGCAAAATTTATCAAACCATGCATCCAGAGCCTGTTTCAATCCATATAAGGATCAACGTAGCTGAACAAACCTCTGAGGAAGGTGTAGCAAACAAGCCGGGAGGTGGAGACATATAGATTTCTTCATTCAAATCCCTATGTAGAAAAGCATTCTTCACATCCATTTGTCGGAGAGATCACCCTTGCGACGCAATAAGTGACAAGATAGTCCACACAGTAGTCATTTTGGCAACAGGTGCAAATGTCTCTTCATAATTAAACCATACTCCTGCCGGTTCCCAAGAGCCACGAGATAGACCTTCTTTTCCTGTATTTTTTTATTGTGCTACTTGTCGTCTTGGTAGAAGTAAAACTTTACCTTTCATGCTCATGGTAGTCATGCTTCTAATTGCTTTAAGATTGTGCATACTGATGTTTGGGATGTGAGTCTTGTTATTTCTCATGATCAGTATCGTTATTTTGTGACGTTTATCAATGATTATAGTCAATTCACTTGGATATATTTTCTTCGTTCTAAAGCTGACGTGTTTTCTGTCTTTCACAAATTTGTTGCGCTTGTCGCAAAACTTTATGCTTCAATTCAGGGGGAGTACATGTCTCATTCTTTTCAAACTTTTCTTCAGCAAAAGGGTATTCATACCAATTTGACATGGTATCAGAGCCCCTCCTCTGATTTCCATTGGTTTGGTCTTAATCACTAGGTGCATTTTTTTCGTTATTCTTGGGAGAATTTTTTTTCCAGCTTCCGCAAGATTTTTCTTGCTCTTCGTGGGAGTCACTGCTTTCTATAGAATTAAACCTTGTGGGATTGAATTTTTTGGTGGTCGTCAGACCTATTTTCCAGTGTGGCGATTTGTTCTGTATTGCGGGTTACCTATCTCGGTGGTTTGTTGTGGTGGTTGTGCATTTCTGAGGCTGTTGGCAATGTCTGGTGGTGATTGGGTGGTGGTTGATGATGACTTGCATAATTTAATATATTTTATCACTTCTTAACTTTAAACTTTAATACAATTTTATTTATTTTTTGTCATTTTTAGGATTCATTATGGTCATTAAATTTTATTTCAAATTTGAAGAAAAAAAGATTTAAATTTTAAAAACCTATCACCTCAGGACTTTCAGATTTAAATGAAAATTCGGATAGAAGAGACGTGAAGCAGCTAGAGAGATTAGGCCTTGGATGAACGGACACGTAGAGAAGTTTGATTAATGGGGTTTCTATTGACGTAAATTGGAGGGGACACGTAGAAGAAAGTTTTTTCTTTTTAGTCTTATAAGAGGTTTGTATTCGTAACTCATCTCAACTTATGTCAACTCATTTCATTACTATTCATTATTATTCATCAACTTTAACTCATAAATCTCATTACTATTCACAATTCATCTTTAAATCTAAACGACACATAGTCTTAGCTCTTGGATGTGGATGTGGAAAAGCAGCAGGAGGTTTGACTTGGTAAAAGGAGTCCAAGCTGGGCTTTTTTTTTCTCGTTTGACTTCGCATGAAATTGGAGCAGCTTTAGCCTTTCATTTTGATTTTATGGAAGACGCAGCAAATTTCAAGCTATCTGTTTGAGCAAGTTTCATGCATGCACGCACGGAAGGAATGGACGGCTCATTTTGATTTTTTTTTCGGGTTGGCAAGCAGAGCGAGGGATGGAGATTTGAATTAATTTTTTATTTTTGCCTTTTGTTTGAAGACGCAGCTATGACTGAGAGGCTAGCTGGGACTGTGAGGAGCATTTTTTTACTTTTTAGTGTTCATTTCCTTCTATTCTTCTCTCAAAAAAATTATGGTGAATTCGTTTATGTTGAATTTAATTTTTAGCATGAACTAAATTTTCTTTATTCTAGAAAAATGATGTAATCTAGTTTTGAACTATATTTGATATTCTATGCTAATTTGAAGTAATTATCTTCTATGTTTGTCTGATTTATTCTGAGCTTATCGCTTCTAATTAATTGGCCATTAATTAGATGATTTTGATCTTGTGATTTGCTATCGAAAGAAAGAATTATAGGATAGATATTGAATATTTCGGCATAGGTAAATATAGAGATCGAAAGACTTATGTGGACCTATGTAGTATTAAAATCACTGGTCTTATTGCTTTCTTGCTTTATTAATTTGCATACTCTTGTGTAAAATGATGAACAAGAATATTTCCATTTGATTATCGAAAGAGGCTTTTGGATGAATGTGGAGATTTGCTAACAAACAGAGAGAATTAAATTCAATTAGTTAGATGAGTAAAGCATAGTGAAGAATTAGGTGAAATCGATTTCCTAGAAGTTTTCTTTCCCATTAATTTGATCTTCGAACATCTTTCTTTTCCTTTGAGTATTTCATTTGAATTAATTTTATTTTAAATTACAATTACAAAAATCTTAGTGATTTTTCTAAATAAAGTCAAGATTAATATAATTTCGGTATTTGTCAAAAGTAAGTTACCAATCCCTAAGGACGATACTCTTCTCACCACTTTACTATAAAACTACGATACTATGCACTTGCAGTTTTGGACCGATCAAATTTTTGGCGCCGCGGTCGAGGATTGATTTCTTCTTATTTTTGCCAATATTGATACAAAGTAATCTTGATTTTAATTTAGAATTTTATTTTATTTCTCTCCTGGTGTGTTTTTGACGTTAGATGCGCCGTGCTAGAACTCGTGACATTACTCCTTTTGATCCCGAGATTGAAAGAACTCTTAGATCATAAAGAAATAAGAAAGTACTAGACATGGCTGACGGACAATATGATGCACAACCACGCACCTTGGAAGGATTATGTATGGCCAGTTGTAAATGACAACTACTTGGGTATATGACGCCAGACCATTAATGCCAATAACTTTGAACTCAAATCAGCCTTGATCAGTATAGTGCAACAAACCCAATTTAGGGGATCGCCATTGGATGATCTCAATATTCATTTGGCGATGTTCTTGGAGATTTGTGACACTATAAAGATCAATGGTGTTACTGAAGACACCATTAGACTGAGATTGTTTCCTTTTTCTTTGAGGGACAAGGCAAGAGGTTGACTACAATCTCTACAACCGAGAAGCATTACTAGTTGGCAGGACATAGCTGAAAAGTTTCTTGCTAAATTCTTCCCACTTGCAAAAACAGCCCAACTCAGAAGTCAGATTGGTCAGTTCAAGCAAAATGATTTTGAGTCACTCTATGAAGCATAGGAAAGGTATAAAGATTTGATTCGACGCTGCCCTCAACATGGATTGCCGGATTGGTTGCAAGTTCGGATGTTCTATAATGGGTTAAATGGGCAAACTCGGATCATAGTTGATGCTACTTTTAGTGGAGCTTTGATGTCAAAGACAGCTGAGAGTGCTACTTATCTTTTGGAAGAAATGACCTCAAATAACTATCAATGGCCAACCGAAAGAACTACGGCTAAGAAAGTTGCTGGGATTCATGAATTGAAGCCGTTTGCTACCCTTTCAGCTCAGATTGCTTCTCTATCTCATCAGATTTCAGTTTTGACAACCCAAATGATACCACAAAGTGCAGAATATGTGGCAACTACAAGTATGACAGTTCCGAGCAATGACGCGAGTCAAAAACAAGTTCAATACATAAATAATCGGAACTACAACTATCGTAGTAATCCTATGCCATATTACTACCATCCAGGGCTTCGAAATCATGAGAATTTGTCTTATGGAAATACAAAGAATGTGCTACAACCTCCTCCAGGATTTGATAGTCAACCAAGCGAGAAGAAAATGTCACTTGAAGATGCCATGGTTTTCTTTGTTGAGAAGACAAATGCAACGTTTAAAAAGACTGATTCAAGGTTGGACAACATTGAGACTCATTGTATCAACATGGGAGCATCTATAAAGAATCTGGAAGTGCAAATTGGGCAACTAGCCACAACTATCAATACCCAACAAAGAGAAATTTTTCCTAGCAACACATAAGTGAATCCAAGGGAACAATGCAAGGCCATCACACTTGTGAGTGGAAGAGAAATTGAGAGGTCACCATCAAAGCAAACCAAGTCCACCCCTATAGCTGAAAATAATGGCCAAAGTAAGAATAAAGTAGAAGAAGAGAATGATACACCAAGAGAGACTGACAAACCTCCAGCAATTTCATTTCCTAACAATCCTCCTATTCTCTCTACTCCACTTCCTTATCCTCAACGTTTTCAAAAACAAAAATTAGATAATCAATTTTCTAAGTTTTTGGATATTTTTAAAAAAATTCAAAAAATTCACATAAATATTCCTTTTGCAGATGTTTTGGAACAAATGACAAATTATGTCAAATCTTGAAGGACATCATTTCTAAGAAGAGAAGGTTGAAAGAGTTCGAAACAGTGAAGCTTTCTGAAGAATGCAGTGCATTCTTCAAAAGAAATTACCTCAAAAATTAAAAAATCCAATGAGTTTTACTTTGCCTTGCACTATTGGAAATTCATTTTTTGATAAAGTTTTATGTGATCTTGGTGCTAGTACTAATCTTATACCACTTTCTGTTTACAGGAAATTGGGACTTGGAGAGATAAAACAAACAACCATTTATTTGCAACTAGCAGATCAATCCATCAAGTATCCACGTGGAATCATAGAAGACGTATTGGTAAAAGTGGATAAATTTATTTTTCCAGTTGATTTTGTGGTGTTAGATATAGAGGAAGACGAAGAAGTCCCATTGACTCTTGGTCGACTATTCTTAACTACTGGAAGGGCTTTAATTGATATTCAAAAGGGTGAATTAACATTGAGAGTGAACAAGGAAGAGGTTATGTTCAACATTTACCAAGCCATGAGATTTCCAGAAGAGTCAAGCACTTGCTTTCGGGTAGATGTCATTAAACAAATTGTAGAAGAAGCCTTTCAAGGAGATGTATCAGTCGATCACCTAGAACGATCTTTGTAGTAGGATACATCACTTGGCAATGAAGTAGGGAGGCTAGAGCCGATTGTAGCAAAGCCGGATTATGCATTTTCTAAAAAAAGATGCAGCAAACTACAAAGAAGTTTAACTATGATTTGAAGGCAGCAGGGGAAAGGCAACTTCTTCAATTGAATGAGATGGATGAATTCCGAAATGAGGCTTATGAACATGCAAAGATATACATAGAATGGACGAAGAAGTGGCATGACAAGCATATTCTTAGGCGTAAGTTTACACCAAGACAACAGGTTTTACTCTTCAATTCACGACTCAAACTTTTTCCAGGCAAGTTAAAATAAGATGGACAGGTTCTTATACAATTGACAAAGTTTCCTCTTTTGGAGCAATAGATTTGAAGGGCAAGACAGGGAATATATTCAGAGTTAATAGTCAGAGATTGAAGCACTATTATGGAGAACAAGTGGAGAGGAATTGTGCATTTATTCCTCTTGGAGATCCTAATTGATGAAGATTGAAAAGTCTGGCTGTAAATTTTAAAACAAGCACTTATGGGAGGCTGCCCATAGAACTTTCTTTTATTCTTTTATTTTTATTATTTTTAATTTTTTTTAATAATTTAGATTTTGATGCAGGTTTATTTAGTATGAATAAAGAGCTGAAAATTATAAACTATGACTGATTCACAATGAAACCAGGGAAGTTCCTTTCATTTATTCAATCTTTCTCACTTTTGAATTACAATGAGGATATTGTTTAGTTTAAGTTTAGGGGTGTAAACTCCTATAGTCATTTGGTCTTCTTATTTGCTATTTATTTTATTTTACTTGTGATTTTATAAGTCTTGAGTTGTTGGATTCTCTTACCAAGCATGTATTTGAGTATGATTGAATTCCCTATAACTTGAAATTTGTGATTGAGGATGAGATTGAGAAAAATTTTCAAAAATTTCTTTTATGTTAGGTTGAGTTTTGTTAGTACTTTGATTTAAATCTTTGTCCTTGAACATAATTGAGCACATAGTCATTTTTTTTTATTCCATTTTGCTTATGAAGAGAAGAAGTTGCATTAACTGGGTCCGGGAAGTTCAATCTTGCTTTGCTCTAGAATCTGTTGATGGATCTTTGAGGTGAAATCTTAAAAAAGAATTGCAACAATGACAAAACGCATTTTTTTACTTATTTCTTACAACAGACCAAAATGCGTCATTTCACTAAAGGACTTCGTTTTGTTATTTCTGTTATTCTCAATCTGTTAATCCCGTTATTCACCTTCTACACAGACTGCACTTCCATACTTCCATTCACCCTCTTCAAGCTTTGCCCACTGCACCCGTGACAATCCCTACCTCTTCAAGGCCTTGCCCACAAGGCACTCGTGACACATTACAGAATTGTGCCCACCAAATGAGGATACGAAGCTCTAAGGTTCCAGAGCAATTCCCAAGAACTATCCTCAACGGCAGCCCCTACCCACTTGACAAGCACTTCAGTAGAGGCATGGTTCCCTACTTTCCTCACCCTTCTCTCCAAAATTACTCCTGGTTCAGGTTGTACACTGCCTTCTTTGTCATCTGGAGGCAAAGTAGACAATGAAAAAATCTGATCATTGAGTTTCTTCTTTAAACATGAGACATGGAAAACATGATGGATTTTTTAGGAGAAAGGCAGATTCAACTTATAAGCTACCATTCCAATCCTCTCAAGGATCTGAAATGGGCCATAATACCTCGAGGCCAACTTCATGTTGTGTCTCATGGCTATAGACTTTTGTCTATAAGGTTGCAACTTGAGGAAGACCCAATTACCTACCGCAAAAAACCTCACAGATCTTCTTCTATCAGCAAACAACTTCATTCTTTCTTGAGCCTTCTTCAAATTCTCCTTCAACAATGATAATATGTCATCCCTAGACTTCAATTGCTGATCCATTGCTGCATTAGTAGTAGTGCCTAGAACATATGTCAACAATTTGGGAGAAGGAAACCCATATAAAGCCTGGAATGGTGAAAAACCAGTAGAGGAATGTACAGTGGTGTTATAACACCATTCTACCATTGGTAGCCACGTGCACCAACTCTTTGGCTTAGATCCCACATAGGATCTCAAGTATCCTTCCACACACTTATTTAATGCCTCAACTTGACCATCAGATTGAGGATGGTAAGCTGAGCTATAAGCCAAAGTAGTCCCTTACATCTTGAACAGCTTTCTCCAGAATAAACTGGTAACAACCACATCCCTGCCAGACACAATTATTTTAGGTAGCCTCAGTAGCCACCTTCTGCTCCAATAAATGTTTCAGTACTTGTTGGTCAGTTTTGATCTTGAATGTCTGACCCAACAAATATGGCCTCCACTTGCCCACTGCACATACCAATGCTAAGAATTATTTTTCATAAGTTGACAATGACAATGCCTTACCCTTCAAAGCCTTGCTAAAAAAAGCTATTGGCTAGTTATCCTGCATTAACACAACTCCTAGCCCCACCCCGAGGCATCACACTCAACTGTAAATTCTTCAGAAAAATCTAGCAACTTCAAGACAAGAGGCTTTGGAACAGCAGCCTTCAAATGATTAAAGGCTTCTTCAGCTTCTACAGACCAAACAAATGAATTCTTCTGCAATAACATTGTTAATAGAGCAACAATGGATCCATAACCTTTGATGAATTTTCTGTAGCAACCAGTAAGGCCTAAAAACCCTCTTAGTGCCTTCACTATTTTTGGTATAGGCCAATCAAGCATGGAAGAAATTTTAGTTGGGTCTGCCATTACTCCCTTTCCAGAAATAATATGCCCAAGATAATCAACTTCAGTAACTACAAACTTGCATTTTATCTTTTTGCAAACAAGGACTGCTGTTGTAAAACAGATAATACTGTTTTCAAGTGTGCAAGGTGTTCCACCATGTTTTGGCTATAAATAAAGATATCATCGAAAAAAAACTAACACAAATTTTCGAAGATAAGGCTTGAAAACATGGTTCATCAAACCTTGAAAGGTAGCAGGTGCATTGGTAAGCCCAAATGACATTACCAAGAACTCATAGTGGCCCTCATGAGTTCTAAATGCAGTTTTAGGTATGTCATCCTCCTTTACCCTTATTTGATGAAAGCTTGATCTGAGATCAGATCAAGCTTGGAAAAAAATTTTGCACCATAAAGTTCATCAAGCAGCTCATCAATGATAGGAATTGAGAACTTGTCTTTGATAGTTGCTTGATTGAGTGCTCAATAATCCATACACATCCTCTAAGTTCCATCAACTTTTTTAACAAGCAGAACAAGAGATGAAAATGGACTTTGACTAGTTCTTATAACTCCAGTCTTCAACAAGTCTTGCACAATTTTTTCTATCTCAGATTTCTGGTAGTGAGGATATCGATAAGGCCTCACTGAAATTGGTGCAGTGCCTTCCTTTAATAGAATATGGTGATCAAAGGCTCTAACTGGTGGCAACCCCCCTGGTTCCTCAAATACTGACCCAAATTGCTGCAACACTTCCTCTACTTCAGCTTGCAACTCAACTTTTTCCAGTCTTGTTTCAACTGCCACCAATTGCAATAACCACCCTTGCTTCCTAATAAAAGAGGACTTCAATAAATTAGTCCTAGCTTCCCATTCTATCACATCAGAATTAATACCTTGTAATGACAACTTCCTGTCCTTAACTCCAAACTGTATAGACATATTAGTAAAATCCCATTGAATTGGACCCAATGTCTTCAGCCACTGAACTCCTAACACAATGTCACAGCCACCAAGAGTGAGGATATGAAATGGAATTCTGAATTTAGTACCCTGAATACTAATCAGCTCTTCACATTTATCCTGACTGAATATTTTGGTTCCATTTGCCACCTTAACTTGCAAACCACCATCCTCTACCACCTTCAATTTTGCAGATTACACTACTAATGGATCCATGAAGTTATGAGTGGATCCTGAGTCTAAAAGAATTTCAACAGACATGGAGCCAATCTTCCCAGCAACTTCGTAGCATTACTATTAATGCAACCTGAGATAGCATGTAATGATACCTCAAGCTCTTCAATGCCCTTCTTCCCTTCTTCTTCAGATTCAAGCAACAATTCTCCTTCACTACTATCAACCACTTCTTGCTCAACACTAGTTTCCCCAAGCAAAAAATACACTTTTGAGGCCTTGCAAATATGGTTAGGACTCCATTTTTCATCACAATGATAACAAATCCCTTTTTTTCTTTTTTCATCCATTTGAGCAGAAGTAATCTTCCTTATAGGAACCATGCTTTTCTGCCATTTAGTAGTTAAATCACCCCCATGGTCAATAGGCCACTTATCACTATAATGCCCAATCTGTCTCCAAGATTTCCTCCAGGATAACACATACTCTTCCTGCATTTTAGCTAAACCAAAAGCAGCTCCAAGATTCAATGGATTAAACATATTTATAGGTAGCCTTATCTCATCTTTCAATCGACTAACAAAACAGCTAAGCTTATGTTTTTCAGACAAGTCTTTCAACCTATTTTATAAGGTTTCAAACTGAGATTTATACAAACTAACAGAATTAGTTTGTTTTAGTTTGGTTAATGCTTCCATTGGATCATCATAAGTAAATGGTCCAAATCTGACTTGCATTGCCACGACTAAAGATTCTCAAGAATTGTACTGCCCCGAGTCTAAAGCATCTTGGTATCAAACCAATGCTTCTCCCTCTATATGGTGTGAAGCCACCATTAATTTTTGATGGAAAGGTACTTGATAAAAATCAAAGTACTGGTTGGCCTTAAAGACCCAACCCGCAGGATCAATACCGACAAATCTTGGAAAATCTAATAAAAAATTCCTCTGAAACATAGGCCTATCCGTCTCTTGTATCTAATGCTTTCATCCGTCTCTAATGCTCAGTAAAATCATTGTCTCTAATGCTTTCATCCGTCTCTTGTTGTGAGGGTAGTTGAAAATCAATCGTGTCCCCCATATAAGAATCTTTCATCCCAAGAGATATTTGGCGCCTTTGTTCATCCACCTGAAACAGAATCAAAATACATAAGAAAATCAATCTATGAAATTACTGACCAAGTAAGAAAAACATCCTAATGATATTGGTGACATTGACAAATCGTTCAGTTGCATGAGGTTGATACAACCCACCGACTGCCAATCAAAACTACCAATGATTCAAAGATGGCCAAAGTATTGTATCTCTTCCCCCCCCTTTAAAATGACACTGTATCTCTTAACAATTCTTCAAAAACAATATGTTCACCTTTAATATCTTCGCTGTCACTCTCTCCCCTGCTCTATATTTAGTGTCTATGTGATCAATATGATCATCTGAAAGCTCTGACACGTGGCACAATCCAACCCATGCAAAGAAATAAGCATCAATACACATAAATTCCAAGTCAAGGTGCATACATGACAATACAAGGGAAACTAATTGACCCAGAACCACACATTTTTCAATTGAAAAATCAACAATGCAAAGAATTTCTATATAATTTTATAACTAAAGAGAATCCAGCTGGAACAATCCCGATTAATTATAAAAGAAAGGTTGACTTTTAAAAAATTTAGGAAGTTGCTTAATGCCCGGGACATTTCCAAGCTCCAGAAAACCAGAAAGCCTTATTTTAAAAATGGGTCAGGCACCCATATATGAGTCTCTAAGTTCCATAAAATGTACTCTACCATATAGTTGAGGACCAATTTGCACGAGCAATCCACCAATACCTGCAAGTATTTTGGATATTCTTCCACCCACAACGTCTCCTTCATGAATATGAGATGTAACATCATTCAAATGGCTCGTCTCTAAATCATCTTTACCACCAACGTTTCCATAAGAGACAGCCAATGAAGGACTTAGAACCAACCGTATCAGCCTTTTCTCATTGTTAATACTTAAAATATGACCAGAAACACCTTTTCCTACATGAAAGCATTTCTGAAATCCCTCTAGTTCACTAGGGTCGTGTGCACTGTCAAGAATAAAAAGCTGAGTTCTCACATCTCGAGATACTGTTAACCAAACCCATTCACTGTCCACCTTATACACATAACCAGTGACGCAATGTCCAGTTGAAAAATCAACATCTTTGGCCGTAAGCTTGTCCTCCATTTCGAAGGAATCTGTATTTAAATAGCAGCTTCGAATCTCATAGGCAATAAACTTCAGCAAACATGGATGCAAAGGTAGAACATTTAAAGAAATTTACAACATAATTTTTTCAAAGCACATTAATTGACAAACAAGCAAGAAAATGAGTTAACAGTGCTGAAGGATTAATTTGAATGTACGCATACATAAATTAAGTGTTTAACATTCTATCCATGTAGCTAATAAAGCTATGATATTACCACTACAACAGAATGTGTGTTTTGTGATAGAAAAAACTGTCACAAAAAAATGGCAAACCGTCACTAAACATATTTGGTGACGGTTTGAAACCGTCACCATGACCATCACCTAAAGTGCGTCACAGAAAACATTTGGTGACGGTTTACTGTTCAACCGTCACAAAAAATATTTTTAGTGACGGTTGGAAGTGTTCCGTTCGGTACAACGTTCGAACGTTCCTTTTTTTGTGACGGTTATGAACTGTCACAGAAAATCACGTTCGGACGTAAAATCAAACGTTCGGACGTTATACCCGACCGATTGGCGTTCGAATGAGAGAAGTTGACGTTCGTTGGATATCGTGTTCGAACGTATAAAATTTACGTTCGAATGTTAATGCGTCCGAACGTTAATTACATTAAACGTTCGAATATTTGTTCGAACGTAAACGTAAATGTTCAAACGTAGCGCGTTTAATGTTCGGACGTTATTTCGAATGTAAA
>QEOW01000684.1:18897-62907 GCA_003123825.1 Juglans hindsii
ATATATATATATATATATATAAATTGTACACACCTTCATGTTTCCATCCTTGAGGTTCAAACTGATTGCCCTCTCAAAGAGAGGACGTATCACATCCACATCTCCAAGTCGAATCTCCTGCCAAGTTTGACACAAGAATGTAAACTAAGACATGATCAAACAAAAAAGGATACTAAACATTGAGAAGGATCTTTACTTGATCGATATAAACGCTCCACAAATCTGTTCTCTTTGGGCTCTCACGCAGAATTCTTTCAAACATGGATCTTCCTCTATCAGGAACACCACATTTGAATTCAAGTATAGCAGTTTGTGAGATAAAATCGATATGCTTTTTGCGGGGAAGGCTTAATAAGGCACGACTTACAACAGGCTGAACCTCGTCCTGCTTTTGCTTCAAGATCCTTTGTACCCATCTTAACCAAACCTAAAATTCCATAGAATATGTAACTTGATATTTTGATAAAGGAAAGAAAATGATTGAGGGACAATACAAGTACCTGGAAGGAATGCTTGAACTTCTTGATCATTTTGTCAAGAAGCTCATCGGCCAATTTATGTTGCTCAGTCCTTTCATACATTCCCAGAAGTGCTAGATAAACCCTTTCTGGATCATTATACTGCAAAGCTCTCTGGAATACTTTCATAACAGCTTCCTGAAGAGAGACACCATTAATAAAACTCAATTCAAGGACAGTGAAGATGAAAGCAAGAAAAAAGCGTATTTTCTAGTACCTGTGGAGGATTTCCGTATTCATTTTCCAAATTAATATATGCCACCCAAATATTAAGCTTCTCATTCTCTTCTCGGAAGTTTATTGTGTTCAAGGCCCTTCAAAAAGCAAACAGCAACATCATAGTCAAAGTCTGCAAAACATATTTTTAGAAACACAACATCCTACCATGCACTGCTAGAAAACATCATTGCTGTTGTTGTTGGAAGCTAAGCAGCTTGCGTCAACACAAGAAAGTGCCATATGAGATAGAGACCATTACCATGCAATGCAAAAAGCCCAGTCCATTAGAATATCTATAAATGTATTTACAAAGCAGTTCGCATGAAAAACCAGCAGAGTTAGTGGCAAATATGCAATCTTAGCAGAGAATGAGGCTTTCTGTTATAAACATGACTAGCTGATACATGGGGAGTCTCATGAACCAGGAGGTCCATATCCTTTCTTTTGTAACACAGGTCGATTCCAATTAAACCCAGCAGAAGTAAATATATGGCAGACCCATTATAATAGTTCAAGGGGAGTGGGGAATCCATGGTCGACCTATAAGAGGGCAGGGTCAAGTGGGGGTACCTCCAATAGCAGAGATAGTCATATAGAGTTGCAAATAAAGTAATTGCATATGAGGGAAGCAGCCAGAATAAAAAAGTAAGAAGCAAATAGCTCAAATAATACCTTTCAGCAATAAAACGGGCTTTCTCGGCATCAGCCATAGAGAGCATGAAAGCCATGTAATTTATCCAAACAAAACTGCTATTAGGAGAGCTTCTAACCAGTTTTTCAAATTCATCAGCAGTTCTTGGTATATCATTCTTCACTAGTCTTTCCTCAGCAGCCCTCATTTCTTGCTCTCTGCTCAGTTTATTTTCCAAGTTAAAATGAACGGAAACATGAAAAATATAGCACTAATCTTAGAAAAAGCAATTGACCAAAAACTGGAAAGTGTAAAAATTGAAATGACCTCTCTTTCTTTGCCTTTTTATTTGCTTTTTTCTTGTTCCTTCCATTTACAGTGCCTGCCTCATCAACATTCTCTTGATCTTGACCTACTAAGTTATCCATATTGGAATCAATGTCATCAAGACTGATGTCAAGTGGAGGAATGGAAGCCCTCAATTCTGCTTGCGCAAGAATTGGGCAGTCTCCATTTTCACCTTCAGTATCCATATTTTGATCCCCTAGCAAACTGCCACCAGGAAACGTTAGCAACTCAGTAAAATCATTGTCTCTAATGCTTTCATCCGGGTCTTGTTGTGAGGGTAGTTGAAAATCAATCGTGTCCCCCATATAAGAATCTTTCATCCCAAGAGATATTCGGCGCCTTTGTTCATCCACCTGAAACAGAATCAAAATACATAAGAAAATCAATCCATGAAATTACTGGCCAAGTAAGAAAAACATCCTAATGATATTAGTGACATTGACAAATCGTTCAGTTGCATGAGGTTGATACAACCCACCGACTGCCAATCAAAACTACCAATGATTCAAAGATAATCCAAAGTATTATATCTCTTCCCCCCCTTTAAAAGGACAGTGTGACTCTTAACAATTCTTCAAAGACAATCTGTTCACCTTTAATATCTTCGCTGTCACTCTCTCCCCTGCTCTATATTTACCGTCTATGTGATCAATATGATCATCTGCAAGCTCTGACACGTGGCACAATCCAACCTATGCAAAGAAATAAGCATCAATACACATAAATTCCAAGTCAAGGTGCATACATGACAATACAAGGGAAACTAATTGACCGAAAACCACATATTTTTCAATAGCAAAATCAACAACAATGCAAAGAACTTCTATATATTTTATAACTAAAGAGATCCTGCACCATCCAGCTGAAATAATCCCGATTAATTAAAAAAGAAAGGTTGACTTTTAAAAAATTTAGGAAGTTGCTTAATGCCCGGGACATTTCCAATCTCCAGAAAACCAGAAAGCCTTATTTTAATGACTTAACTTCAAGTGAATAGCTTATTTCTTACCAAGTTCGTGTCAGCAATTATGATAAACAAACCATATGACTCCACCCGCATGATTCTGCCAGAAATAAAAGTTCCAATGTGCAGAGTGCTCAAATCGTTAATTTCAGATTTTGGTGAGCAGCTTCCACCTAATGTCTTCAAGGTAACTTCAACTCGCCTTGATAAAGGCTCAACGGATAACACCCTGCACAAGGATTCTCAGTTCATTGCTCCATCTATCTACACCTCTACATATCACTTCAACCAACAAGTAAAAAAGACAAATGAGACTTACCTGCCAACTAGAAGTTTTCCAACTGGGAAATCTTTCTCAGGGTTCTCAACATATCCATCAGATAAGTTTGAGAGAAGAATTTTGGCATCAATCTTCCGAGAAAGCCAAATGAAACATCCTTTCGATGTAACATTCTTCACATAACCCTATCAAGAATGATCAAATAAGCAGCTATAAAAATGAAGCAATATTACATGATTGGAATGTGAATTATACATAAGTCAAACAAATCAGTGGATGCACTTGATTGACAATGGAAAGGAATAAAAGATTAAGCAAAAACAGAAAAATTGCATGTTGAATATTTCTTGGTGAAGGTTCCACCGGCCTACTGAATCCCATTTGTCTCAACAAGATTGAATACGACTAAGATAATGGGGACAGAGTTTGCCAAAAAAGCAGGACATTGTTTTGTATCAAGATGAAAGCTCCCAGCCCCTAAAAGCTATAAAAATATCCAGTACCTGAACAACAATATTAGGATTAAGCTCCTCAATCTCTTCAACACGTTTAGAAGGAGGATGCCTGTAAATCACAAGACAATGGTTTCATTTTACTTATAAAAAAATCATAAAAAAATGTCGTGCTTAGATAAAGGAGTATAAATAAGGAAAACTGCCAGAGGGACATATTTTTAACATCTTGGATACACATTGAAAGTTCTTAGCAGATGTTCCCAAAATGTTATAGAAAATATGTAGTTTTTTGTTATTATTACTATAATTGAAGGGGTGAGAGAATGTTTTGATTAACTAAATCAAATCCTAGAAAATGAGAGATCCACCAGAAAATATGAAATTGCTCATAAGGACAAAGCAAAAGGGGAGGGGGCCAAGGCCCCTCCAATGCTTTGAAAGACAACAGACAAAATGCAAGGGTTTATGCTACTTCTGAGCAGTGCCTGGCCCCTCCCAGAATGTTTCTAGCTTCATCCCTGATTCCCTGATAACTCCATCCTTTCTTGGAAGTGGTTTGCACACTAAAGAAAAAATTTATGAGGCTTAAAGCATTTTTAATTTATATCAGTATCTTAACAATAACTGAAGCACCAAAGTTGGTCGTAATTAAAAGCCATCCATCAATGTCCACAACAATTTTCATGCATGTTTATGATGTTTGTACTTCTCTATTACTAGAGTAAGCTCTACATTGAGCACAACGGTAAATGGAAAATAAGAAACAAAAGGTTTAGTTTCTAAAGAAACAATATTGCCTACCCATGCATAACTATCCATCCTCACCAAGCAACAATATAAACTTGTAATTTTGATCAGATTAGCAATCCTCACTACTTACCGTATGTCACAGGTTTCTGCAGGAGACTGAGTAAGCATGCCATCTAAAGAAGAACGCAATGACAAATCAACATGAATAGTGCCCTTGAAAGAGAGGCTGACTTCCAGCACTTTGCATCTGACAAATTGACCTTCGTAGTATCCAGATAATGGGTCAGGCACCCATGAGTCTCTAAGTTCCATAAAATGTACTCTACCATACAGTTGAGGACCAATTTGCACGAGCAATCCACCAATACCTGCAAGTATTTTGGATATTCTTCCACCCACAACGTCTCCTTCATGAATATGAGATGTAACATCATTCAAATGGCTCGTCTCTAAATCATCTTTACCACCAACGTTTCCATAAGAGACAGCCAATGAAGGACTTAGAACCAACCGTATCAGCCTTTTCTCATTGTTAATACTTAAAATATGACCAGAAACACCTTTTCCTACATGAAAGCATTTCTGAAATCCCTCTAGTTCACTAGGGTCGTGTGCACTGTCAAGAATAAAAAGCTGAGCTCTCACATCTCGAGATACTGTTAACCAAACCCATTCACTGTCCACCTTATACACATAACCAGTGATGCATTGTCTAGTTGAAAAATCAACATCTTTGGCCATAAGCTTGTCCTCCATTTCAAAGGAATCTGTATTTAAATAGCAGCTTAGAATCTCATAGGCAATAAACTTCAGCAAACATGGATGCAAAGGTAGAATATTTAAAGCAATTTACAACATAATTTTTTCAAAGCACATTAATCGACAAACAAACAAGAAAATGAGTAACAGTGCCGAAGGATTAATTTGAATGTACGCATACATAAATTAAGTGTTTAACATTCTGTCCATGTAGCTAATAAAGCTATGATATTAGAGGTCTGAGTTAAGATGCCAAAAATTATCCTTTCCCTCTAAGGCTCTAATACATTGTCGTCTCAGCAAGAGAAAACAAGAAAAGAAGAGAAGCTGAAGTGTCAGTATTGCAGTTAAAACAGTGAGGGTCAGAAACAAGACTAGGCAAGCCTGAAGCATATACCAATTACAAGCATAAAAGAAAAGAAAGTAAGGACAGCATTTTGATTCTAGCCCATCACATAATTTAAAAGAGGAAGACTAAAGTCAAGCCCAATTGATTTTACTGTCACCGGATCATGAGAACTGAGATAGCTTTAAGATAGATCACCAGAAGGAAAATTATTAACATATTCTCTACCTGTAAGCAACTTAGGTTTCAATGACAGATCCCATTGGTAGCTTTTTTTATCCGATTGCTTAGCTTTCGCAATAATCCTTGCAGTCACAGTTTGCCCAACCTTTAAGTTACGAAATGGGTCTTCCAGACCATTAACATCATTCATCTGTTCACAGGACAAATTAAAATTGTGTATAAAAAGCCAAATAGAAACAATTAATAACATTTATGTAAAGAGAGATCAATAACTTATCAAAAAATATTGTGATCAACTAAATGCCTTAAAATTTTTTGAAAACGATACCTCTGTTATATGAACTCTTCCATGAAACCTGATTCCAAATTTTAATCTTAGTCCAAGAGGCTTAATTTCAGTAATCTGGAAAGCAATAAAAGACAAAATAAAAATTCAGTGACCAACTCGGTTAAAAAAACATACCCATTTTTTTTATTGGCACCGGGAGATGTCTAGGAACAAAGTCCCACTAATCCAGGGAGTGCACAGGTCCTTGGTAAGTAATTTCCCGCAAATACACATTGGATAGTTCAAGGAGGAACTCCGCCAACCCGATGGCTCTATAAATTATTTGCACACAAGGGTTAGAACCTTGGACATTGAGAGAGCATACCACCAAAGTCCAAGACCAACGCTCTTATCACTTGAGCCAATCCCTGAGAGCTAGTAGTTACAAACCAACCATTGAAAAGAAAAGAAAGTCGGGACTCGTGTGATTTTTTAAGGCGAGTAAATTCAGCAGTAATTATAAAAGAATATGATTAGAATATCACAAAATACTCTGAATTATCTACCCCCGCATGAACCAGTGATCCCATTTTAAAGCTAGACTTCTTTCTGTACTCTCTTTTTGAACAGGATGTCTCACTGGCCTGACTCATCTTATTAAGAAACAAAGGCAACCTCCAAACGTTGAAGGGCTTGGACGAGCCATAACAGTGACAATGACGCTACACCATAAAAAAGAATCCACACTACTTTATGAGTAATAAACAGCGATAAGACCGGTCATTGTACACAACAGAAGAATACATCTTTAAAACTCAAAAACGACAAACACAAATTACAGAAAATTTGACAAGAAGAAAATAAACAAATTCACATTGAATGGTTATAAAAAAGTGTCAAATAAGCTACTTGTACTTCTTGTTGAGTAATAAATAATAATCAGAAATTAGGCAAATAGTAATACACAAAGGAACAATGCATCTTTACAATTAGAAAAACAAGAAGCAAAAATTAGACAAAAACTGACAGGAAGCAATAACAAAACTTTTAAATTACAGAGCTGATGTAAACCATTAAGGCCAAGTGCGCTTTCAAGACATACAATGTGAACAAATTTTAAGGAAAGGATTAATACAGTTTTGGAAGAGACAATGACCAATTTGTGTGGTCCTATCACTCCTATGGATGAAAAAAAAAAAAAAAGTAGCTTTAAATTATTAACCATCAAAATTAAAGTTTACCTTTGCCCTTTCAGAAATTGTTTCTGAGGGAACTTTTGGCTGTTATAGTCAGATAACGATGCATATCCTCCGGCATGATCACATTCTGGTACTGAGAGGACCTGCATTGGGCACAATGCAATTCAGAAACATAAGAGCTTACGAATATATGTGAACAATTTTACCTAGCTACCAACACAAACAATAATCAAACACTTGCCAAGTAATTCTCTTTCACAATTTCCACAATTGCAGTTACTGTTTGATGCATTTCCAAGTCCAAGGATGGTTCTTTTCTGCGTTTCAGAAACTGTGATGGGGAAAAATAAATAAGTCCATATGGGCCCAGACACCGGACCTAGCTCACCAAGATTAGAGACAATGGGACATGAGGGTTAGGAGAGTCATGGGGGTCAGGTGAGTCAGGGGGGACAGGACGCCAAAGGGGTCAGAATGGTCATGGGGACAGCACGCCAAGGAGGTCAGAAGGGTCATGAGGGACAATGGCGCATGGAATGTCAGGGAGGGGGGCGCACGCAGGAAAATGGATTCAGATAAATAGAGGGAAAGGTTCTCCTTCTCCGGATCGGCTTCTTCTTTGTCTTTAACTCTCCGTCAACCAGAGAAAAGAGAACAGAGAGAGCTCCAACGAATGCCTTTCTCCAATAAATTTACATTCAACATCATCATTGTATAGAGAGATATGAGAGACCATGAGAAATTATAAATAAGAATATTATAGTGGATTTCTCCTCCCCAAATGCCTGTGGACATAGGTATTATGCCGAACCACGTAAATCTATGTGTTCATCTCTTTATTTCTCTGCACTTATGTTTTTCAATCACTGCCATGGACGTACGCACTTCCGCCGTACAGCCACATCGGTACACTACCGGGGACCCCAAACAACACCGAACGAGGCCCAAGTCGCCCCAGTGGGCTGTGAATGACTCTTTCACCCCTTTTGGCCTGTTGAGCGATTTTTATCACATCAACAGTAGTACTGTCTGTGGGATTTGATTTCCTCTCTTTGTCGGAGGTGGGAGAGGGATGATTTTTCGGCACACTGAATAAATCACTAGACAGACAGATGACACTCTCCCAGATGAGTATTCTCAATTTCTTTTAACGTTTATATTTATGAAAAATGGGGGGACGATGAATAGCACACCGGCCGGGTCGCCCATCTTCCAACTCTGGGAGTTTAATTTATGCACAACACCTAAGACACTGGACACAATGTGGGGACACCCAAAGACGGGAATAGTACATGGTGACACTGTGCACTTAAGTACATAGTGCCAAGCACGTCTACTGTGCACGCATGCACAGTAGACTGGCACGTCCCATGCATGGCACAAACAATGCCATGCACGGGGTATGTACCGACTGGGTGCACGCCGTACACCCAATGGCGCTGCAACCCGCAATGGCACAGAGGGAGGTGGCGCCGGCGGCCACCAAACAGATTGCCGGCGCCGTTTGAGCCGCCCGAGGTGGTCGCCGACCACCCCACTCCCACGACGTGGCTCCACACGAACCACGCCCATAGCACCCCCGATGGTGCCACAGCCTAGGCATGGCACAACCCGAATGCGGTGTCGGCGGCAACCATAATGGTCGCCGGCGCTGTCTGATTCTTCTGGGCCGGTCTCCGACTGCCTGCTCCCCCACGGCATGGTCCCGCACCGACCGTATCCCTCCGTGCACTAGGCCAGGGCACCTACCGGCGTCCTCCGGCCACCCCGGTGGTGTCCCCAACACCCACTGCTGGCACGCGGTGACCAACAGCTGTGCACCCAAGCGCACGTCGCCATGCACACGACGAAGAGCTCACGCCCTCCAGCTGCAAGCAAGGCTGCCCACCGGATGGTCACTACGTGAACCGCTGGCTCTCTCTGCCCAGCCATTACAGCCCCCGTCCACGGGGGCAGTTCGCTGCCCACTCTGTGTGTACCTTGCTGTGTACACGGGAGTGCTGCGGCGGCACTGTGCCCACATGGAGGTCATCAGCTTTGGAACATAGCTCGGTGCTTGGGAGCATTGCACGGCATCTCCTCAGCCGGAAGCCACTCAACTCGCACTATCGCTTGGCCACGGCACGGACACCCAGCTCGGACACAAAGCCAGGACACCATCACCACTCGGACGCCACAGCTCGGACACCTAACTTGGGGCCACTGGACAGCTCACCAACGACAAGGGACTCGGCAGCTCACCACCATGGAAGCACTCCCCGGCTCGGGCAGTCCCCCATTATATGAGACGTGAACATCACTACATGGGACTCGGACACCATGCACAGCTCGGGAACTCAGCCACTGAGCCCTCCTCCATGGTCCACCATCGGAGCCCCTAACTCGGCAGCTCACCTGCACTGGCCCGGAAGTCACCAGCTCGGAGGACAAGGTGAGCATGGGAAAACACAGCTCGAGAAATCACAACTGCATTCACCAGCTCGGAGGACAAGCATGCATGGCTCGGAGACCACCATCTCGGAAGACACAACTCAGGAAACCAACATGGATGGACTCCTCACATGCATGGCATGGGAAGACTTGGCATGCATGGCTCGAAATTGTCCGCAACATGCATGGCTCGGAAGACACAGCTCGGGAATCCTGAAACCGTGCACCTCCTCCAGGTGCCATGCACTGCTTGGTTACGTGGGACTCGGCAATTCGTCTTTGTACTGCTTGGACAATGCCTCGCCTACATAGGGCTAGGCACAATTCAGTTCGGACTAGTGAGAAGACTCGGCATGCTTCCAAATCAAAAAAAAAAAAAAAAAAAAAAAAAAAAAAAAAAAAAAAAAANAAAAAAAAAAAAAAAAAAAAAAAAAAAAAAAAAAAAAAAAAGAAAAAAAAAAAAGAAAAAGAGAGAACAAAAGAGAAAAGGAGGGGCAAAGCGACAGACAGCTGCAGACAATTTTCGACCAAGCAAGAACTAACTACAGTAACTAGAAACTTCCTGGTATTATCTTACAAAATTCTTGTTAATTTATTTCTACTAACGAAATTACTTCTTATAGTGTGAAAACACCGACCATGTGGCCCCGCGCTCCGGCGAAGCAATTTGGCATGGACTAGCGCCCTCGTTCGATAAGCCGAGTCCTTACACTTGCTAGAAGACGAGTCTTTTGACTCGATAAAAGATGAGTCCTTACACTTGCAAGAAGGCGGGTCCCTTGATCCACTGCAGGGTAAGGTTTCGAGTCCTCGGACTCGGCACCGACCACCTGTCCAACAAAGATGAGTCCTTACACTTGCAAGAAGACATGTCTCTTGACTCGATAAAAGATGAGTACACTCGCAAGAAGACGGGTCTCTTGACTCGATAAAAGACGAGTCCTTACACTAGCGGGAAGACAGGTCTCTTGATTCGCTGTGGGGTAAGGTTCCGAGTCCTCGGACTTGGCACCGACCCCTTGTCCAACAAAGAAGAGTCCTTACACTCGCAAGAAAACAAGTCTCTTGACTCGATAAAAGCCGAGTACACTCGCAAGAAGACGGGTCCCTTGACTAGAGCCACAACCACCTTGCACGGTTACCTTCGGGAATGAGCCGACGGGCTCGAAAACCACTTGAGAAGGATCTAGGGGGTCGATGGGCCCCCTGACCACTTTGCGTGAGTTAACTCATACAAACTCCAACACTAACAACAAAATAAAGGCCTCAAACGAACATGCACTATACGAATAAATACAAACCGAGCTCTATGCTCGCACCATACGCGGTTGAGCCCATCTCCTGCATTTGCTGAGCTCCACGCTCCCACCATTAGAGCTCGAGCCTGCCTCCCGCCTCTCCCGAGCTCCGTGCTCACACCATATGCGGTCGAGCCCATCTCCCGCATTAGCCGAGCTTCGCGCTCGCACCATAAGCGGTCGAGCCTGCCTCTCACCTCATCCGAGCTTCGCGCTAGAACCATACGCGGTCGAGCCCATCTTCGCGTTAGCCAAGCTCCACACTCGCACCATGAGCGGTTGAGCCTAGCTCCCCCCTTATCCGAGCTTCGCGCTCGAACCATACGCGGTCGAGCCCATCTCCCACATTAGCCGAGCTCCGCGCTTGCACCATAAGCGGTCGAGCCTGCCTCTCGCTTCATCCGAGCTTCATGCTCGAACCATACACAATCGAGCCCATTTCCCTCATTAGCCAAGCTTCACGCTTGCACCATAAGCGGTCGAGCTTGCCTCCCGCCTCATCCGAGCTTCGCGCTCGAATCATACGCGGTTGAGTCCATCTCCCACCTTAGCCCAGCTTCGCCCTCGCACTCTACACGGTCGAGTCCATATCCCGCCTTAGATGAGCCATGCGCTCGTGCTCTAAATGGTCAAACCCTAAGTTCAGAAATATTTATTGTTTCTTTTGGAAACAAATAGCCTTTAAGAATCGCGGGGTACTGTGAGGGGGGAAAATAAATAAGTCCATACGGTCCCAGCCACAGGGCCTAGCCCACCAAGATTAGAGACAATGGGACATGGGGGTCATGGGACTCATGGGGGTTAGGTGAGTTAGGAGGGACAGGGCGCCAAGGGGGTCAGAAGGGTCATGGGGGGACAGCACGCCAAGGGGGTCAAAAGGGTCATGAGGGACAAGAGAGCATGGGATGTCAGGGAGGGGGGCGCACGCAGGAAAAGGGATTCAGATAAATAGAGGGAAATGTTCTTCTTCTCCAGGTCGGATTCTTCTTTGTCTTCAGTTCTCATTCTTCTTCTTCGACCTCTCCTTTAACCAGAGAACAGAGAGCTCCAGCGAAGGCCTTTCTCCAGTAAATTTACATTCAATATCACCATTGTACATAGAGATATGAGAGACCATAAGAGATTGTAAATAAGAATATTATGGTGGATTTCTCCTCCTCAAATGCCCGTGGACATAGACATTATGCCGAATCACGAAAATCTATATGTTTATCTTTTTATTTCTCTGCACTTATATTTTTCAATCACTGTCATGGACGTACGCACTTCCGCTGTACAGCCGCATCGGTACACTACCGGGGATCCCAAACAATACCGAACGAGGCCCAAGTCGCCCCAGTGGGTCGGGAATGACTCTTTCTCCCCTTCCGGCCTATTGATCAATTTTTATCGCATCAACAGAAACTATAATGGTAAATGTTAGGTCAAAATAAGCAAGAAAATATAAATGATCACATAAAAACCTCACATAAAAGAAAGAAGATACACCTATACCACACCAGACTCAAAAGTTAAAAAGTGACCCTAGATGAAAAGCAAAGAATTTGATGACCTTATGAGATTGGCTTTTTAAACTTCTTCCTCTGGATTCACCAAAAAATTCTGGCTTTAGAGATAAATCAACAAGGCGTTCTGCCACGGCAACATCAAGAACTACGGCTTGAACTAGTGAACCTGCTTCCACAGTGGTTCCCCCTACTGTAAACATTATATTGCAATGATAAGAAATTAGGTAGACGACAACAATAATTCAACAAAATAATCGAAACTTAAGGAGAAGATCATCTCACATTGATAGCGGGTAATGAAACCATGCAGAAACGTCCACATACTTCTCAAAGCTGACAACAACTTCAACATCCTTTTACCTCCTGAAATTTTCCCTCGATGACAATGCCAATGCTAGTTCCTTCAACCCACTTCAACTCAGAAGCCATGGAGTCCCGTGATTGCAACCTGGCAACCTGGATAAGGAATACGGCCAAGGCTTAACAAAATTATAGTATCTAGCAGGTCTATGTAACACCCCGCTCTCCCAAGATTAATAACCAAAGCCACTTTTATGAAATCCAAAATTTGGTGCTAAAAGTTTTTATTATTTTAGCACCAAATTCAAAATTTTTTATAATAAATAAAATAGTTTAAAATATTAAAATCATAAAAAAATGCAAAAATATTTATTAAAATTTCTCAAATCTTATTAGTATCAAAATTATAACTTAAAAGTTTTGTTCATGATCTAGATCTCAACTTTGACCAAATCTTGTCCTGCTAATCCATCTTCGTAAAGATCCTCACCTAAGAGCACTCCTAATGGCTCTTATAAAATACATTTTTTTTTTAAAAATATAAAGAAAGAATGCCAAAAGTTTCTTCAATTAGATCATCTATTTTATTTCTATTTTATATTCAGCTATAGTAAATCTTCTACACGTAGAGGTTACTGTTCATTCATCTAAATAATTTTTTATTATTTCTCTCTTATTTCATCATCTTTTCATTTTATCTTATTTTCATTTAAACCCTTTTATCACTTTTGCATAGGCCCCACTCTCTTATCTCTCATCTACTCTCTAGCACTTTGTTTATAGTCCATTCGACTTTTATGCATGCAAAAGTTTTGATATTGTTAATAATAAATGCATGTATTTTTTTATCCTTTTTTTAAGTAATTTAAAATATTACATTATACATAAAGAAATATTGTAAATATTGCAAATATATGATGTATAGAGAAATATTTGAAATATATGATGTGTAGAGAATATAATATTTGAAATAAATAAAAAAGATTAAAAAATATAATATTTAAATGATATAAAGAAAAAATAGATAAACCTATATATGATGTATTGTAAAAGTTAGTATGTAAAATAAAAAAAATAAATTTTAGTTATGTATTTTAAAATATAAGATAAATGAGTCATTAAAAGTATTCTAATGAAATTAAAATATAAAAATATATAAAAATAAGTTCAATATTCAATTTATAAGATGTGGTCCAACTTTTCATGGCCCAACCCTCGTAAATTCATATACCCCATCAAACAGCCCACAGAACACAAGTCCAGGGCATGGCCCATTTAAAATTGCATAACCTATCATACGATATGTCATGCAAGCCCGAACACTCATAGCCTCTAACTCAAGGCTTAATGACGTGAACTTGTGTGACTAAAGGAGGGGGATGTAATGGTGGTTCACGGTGGCTCAAAATTGGCCAAGCTAGGCGCTAGCTAGAGAGAGAAATAGGGGAGAGAGAGAGCTTGACCGAGAGATAGAGAGAAGGTCTACACACCATGCAACGTGAGGGCTACGAACGATGGTGATGGACGTCGACTGGGCAGTTTCCAATGGTGGACACTCACTTTCTGGCGAGTAGCAGTGGCCAGGTGGTGCAACAGTGAACGTGGGAGGTGTTTTCGAGCTATTTGCAACGGTACAGGGGTTGTGGGCACGTTGGGTTGTCGCTGCCGTGTTACACGTACACGGCTTGCGTTGGTGGTTTCCTACCTCGGTTGTGGCTGGGCTCGAGATGGGTCTCTTGGGTTTGATGGTGGAAGTCTGGGAGGATTTTAATTGTGGGAGGCTGCTCTATTTTGAGGTTGGAAAATAGAGGACTTTCATTGGTTGTTTACGGTGGAGGGATGGGTCGTTTCTTGGCAACAGTGGCTGGGTAGCGTGGGCCACGGTGCGGACTTGTGGTGGCTTAAGGATGAGGAGTCATATGGTGGTGGGGACTTGCGGTGGGATTCTCGACAGCTTTGGCTGGCTTTTTGGTGTTGCCGGACGTAAAGGAGGAAGGGATGACGGCTAATCGCAAAGTTCACTTTGTGAGGATGAAGTTAAAAGGGCAGATGAGATTTTGGTGGATGAGTGTGGAAGAACATTTGCATAGACTCCATCAACCTCTTATTACTGATTGGGGTGAGATGAAACTAAGGTTGCAAGAGAAGTGCCTACCCATCAATTATAAGGAGATGCTATTTGAAGAATTGTTGTTATTGAGGCAAGTGGCGGCCTTCCGTAGATGATTATACCAATAAATTTCATGAACTCAACATCTGTAGCTGCATATCTGAAACAGGGCGACAATCTATTGCACACTATGAGGTGGGCCTAAGAGACGACATTTGGAAAGATCTGCTTACCGTCTGTTTGACAAGCATCAAAGAAGCTTATCAGCTAGCACTCCTACTAGAGCAGCAATATGGAATTCTCACCCCCTGAAAGACCATTACCAACTAGACAACCCAAGCACCAAAAGAAAGCCCAAACCAGAGGAGCCAAGCATCACCAATTGATAGGACTTGGCACAAGACACCATCAACACCAACAAAGGGAATCCTAGAATGTGATGTGGGAATGAGCAAGCCTAAGGAATACAAGTGTGGAGGGCTCAGACACTTCACAGTAGTATGCCCCATGAAAGAACAAAGGCTAGCCTTGTCGTGCGAAAACCAACTCGTGACTGGAGAGGATAAAGTAACTACTAACTTTTGATACCAATGAGGACACCAAGGCTGCCGAGCCTGAAGAAGTACTAGAAGGATCTAAATTGCCTGTTTGTGTGATCTGACGAGCACTAACGGGGTAGAAGAAGGAAGATCCCACTGGTAATGATTGGCTATGCCACAACATATTCCATACTTGAGTGGAGCATCAAGGAAAGTCCTTGAATCTTATTATTGACAACGGTAGTGGGATGAACGTGATCTCCCAAGAAATCGTTTAGAAGCTTAAACTTCTAGTGGAAACACACCCTTAACCATACAAACTAAGCTGGGTCGATGACATCTCTATTCCTGTAAAGCATCAATGCCTGATCACCTTTTCCCTCGGGCAGCACTATGTTGATACCTTACACTGTGATGTGATTCTTATAAGAGCCTGCCATTTGTTTACAACAGGCGAGTCAAATATGATGGCTTTAAGAAGACATACTCCTTTTTGTTTGGTAATAGGAAAGTAGGTCTACAACTCATGAAGATTCATGACTTTGACTATCCCTCTGGTGAAGACTGAATACTAGCACTATGAAACTTCTCTCAAGCAAGCCATGACTGTGGGCTCATTTTTGTGTTAATTGCCTAGACAACTACCCCACTGCCAACGATGGACTCATTGCCGCCAGAAATAAACGGGCTCTTAAAGGAGTTTTTCGAATATCTCCTCGGACGAGCTACCTTAGTCCCTTCCACCCATGAGAGACACCTAGCATGCTGTGGATTTAATTCCCGGGGTGACCTTGCCAAACTTGCTTGCATATAGGATGAGCCCAACTGAACATAAGGAGCTTCAACAACAAGTCCAAAGCTTACTCGATAAAGGATTTATTCGCGAGAGCCTCAGCCTTTACGCAATACCTGCTCTGCTCACACCCAAGAAGGATAAAATATCTTTCCTATTCCTCACTTAGATTATATGCTAGATGTATTGCATGGTGCACAAGTTTTTTCTAAGATCGACTTATGGAGTGGCTACCATCAAATTCCACTACATCCCGGAGATGAATGGAAGATTGCTTTCAAGACAAAGGAGGGACTTTTTGAGTGGCTAGTGATGCCGTTTGGGCTTACGAATGCCCCTAGTACGTTCATGTGAGTGATGATGCAAATTCTACTCCCATTTATCAACAAATTTCTCGTAGTATATTTACACGACTTTCTTGTGTTCAACCACAACTACTCCACCCACTTGGACCATCTCAGGTACTACAAGTCCTTCACTTCGAAAGTTTTTCTATACACTCGAAGAAGTGCACCGTTTCCAAGAACTCAATGGTGTTCCTCAGGCTTTTCATCTCTGATCAAGGGGTTTCCACTGACATTTCTAAAGTGCAAGCTGTCTAAGATTGGCCCACCTCCACCAATGTACATGAAGCCTATAGATTCCATGGTGTTGCCTCGTTTTATCGACGCTTCATCAGAAACTTTAGCAGCATCATGGCATCGGTTACCAAGTGCACCAAAAGTGGATCCTTCATGTGGTCCCCAGCAGCAAAACGAGTATTCCGAACAATCAAATAGCACTTTATTGAGGCCTTTATTCTTCAACTATCCAATTTCCAGTAACCCTTTGAAGTCGCCTGCGATGCGTCTAACACAGGCATTGGAGGAGTACTTAGTCAGCAGGGCCATCCTATTGCCTTCTTTAGCGAGAAACTCAATGAGATATGACGTCGCTATTCGGCCTATGACTTAGAATTTTATGCACTTGTGCAATCTCTATGCCACTAGAGACACTACCTCATCCACCGAGAATTTATCCTTTACATTGATCATGATTCACTTCGGCACCTCCAATCTTAGAAGTACCTGAATGCTAAGCAAGCTTGTTGGGTAGATTTTCTTCAGCAATTTTCTTTTGTTCTCAAACACAAAGCAGAATTTGAAAATAGAGTAGCCGACGCCCTCAGCCGCAAGACTGCTATACTAACCACCCTCACAGTGACAAAAACTGGGCCTGACTCCATCAAAACATAGTATATTGCTGACCCCAAGCTTGGCGCCATATATGCAGTTTTGCAAACAGGGCCCTCGACTCAGCATGTTGACTTCACCCTTGCCGATGGGTTCCTCTTCTTCCGTAATCAGATATGCCATACAAACATTCTAGCTTTCATTACCCGTGAATTACATTCAGGAGGTATCGTAGGCCACTTTGGCCTTAATAAAACCATCCAGCTCGTTGATGACAAGTTCTGGTGGCCAAGTCTAAAACGAGATGTCCAACAGATAGTAGAATGCTGCCGAACATGCCAACTATCCAAGGGCCAGAGGCAAAACACAGGTTTGTACACCCCTCTACCAATACTAGCTCAACCATGGGAGGATCTCAGTATGGACTTCATGCTTGGCTTTCATTGAACCCTACGAGGACATGACTCTATTTTTGTGGTTGTCGACCATTTCTCCAAAATGGCTCATTTCCTCCCCTGCAGCCGAATGTAAGATGGCTTTTGAGTTGCTACCATATTTTTTGTTGAAGTGGTGCGCTTGCATGGTCTACCAAAAACTATCACTTCAAACCACGATGTTAATTTCGTTAGTTACTTCTAGAAAACATTATGGGCAAAAATGGGAACGAAACTTCAGTTTTCTAGCGCCTTCCATCCCCAGACCGATGGATCGATGGAGTCGGTCAAATGAGGTTTGGGCAACTTGTTACGTTGTCTTGTTGCTGATCATGGTGCCACTCGAGATCTCCTCCTTCCACACACCGAGTTTGCCTAGAATAACTTCATTAATCGCAGTATGGGTCGCTTGCCATTTGAAGTAGTCACAGGACTTAAGCCAAGAGCATCGTTAGATCTTGTTCTACTGCCTTTACCACATAGAGTCAGTGAAGGGGCTACTGATTTTTGTAGGCACTTGCAAGAAATCCATTAAGAGGTACATAACCAGATAGCCTGCAACAATACGGCACACAAACAACATGCTGATACCCATCGCGGGCATGTTGAATTTCAACCTGGAGACTTTGCTCACACATGTTCAGCCTGAGAGGTTTCCACAAGGAGCACTAACCAAGCTCATTCTCACAAAGCTGGATCTTTCAAAATTCTATGTCGTTTCGGTCCAAACGCTTATCTACTGCTACCCTCAGAAGTGTAGTTTAGTCTCATTTTTAATGTGGAAGACTTGACTGTGTACCTAAGAGATGATACCACGACAGTTGAGGATACTACCATTGCCATGCTACCCAGGACTTGCAAGCCATGGGAAGACATTGAGGCCATCTTAGATGATCGGGTAGTGTCCACCCGGAGAGGAGCGTACTAGAAGTTCCTTGTCAAATGGAAGAATAGGCCACTATCTGATTGTTGTTGGTTAAAGACAGAGGAAGTTGAATGTCTTGATTTGGACTTATATGAGTTTTATCAAGCCCAACATCCGTCAGAGTCAGAATCTTTCGTGGCGGAGGGAATTGACGTAGTCTGAGTGCAAGGAGGACTCATGAAGTAAGTAGTTGTCAATAAGACTAGGACAATAGTTAGTCTTTATCTAAACAACTTAGGTAGTAATTATCAATAAGGGTTGTTGGTTAAAGATGGAGGAAGTTCAACATCTTGATCCGGACTTATATGAGTTTTATCAGGCCCAATATCCGTCGAAATCGAATTCTTTTAGGGGCGGAGGGAATTGACATAGTCCGAGTGCAAGGATCAACACACCTTAAATTTTGATGGGACCTTACACTTAGTGGATTGTACTTAATCTTATAGGGGAATTAGCATTAAATGTATAAAAATGGAAACCATCTTATAGTGGATTGTACTTCATCTTTTGAGTTGGAAAATCTTGCGGAAGAATAGAAAAAAATTGCTCTTAATTCCCTACCTATCAATCGTCAATTGCACAATATTATATTTAAAATATCAACACAAATGTTTAATTAGTACTCCCATTCCATCCTTTCATGTTGTCAAATTTTAACGCTAAGACAGATGAAGAGTAGGTAAGGTGACTTTTACATGCCATTTTTTATTTAAATAATTTTGCTTCAATTGATATTTCAAGGTATAACATGCGGCATTTTTTTTTATCCATTTTACTCTAAAGTTAGAGGTGTTGAATGTTGAGTACTAAAACCCGAAAGTTTGGATGTCTCATGGCAGAAAGGATGATAGTTTGGAGGTATCAGTACAATTTTCCCAATATTGAATTGAGGTGGTAACTGAGGCCTCTCCTCTCATGTGGTGATTCTTGGTGGTGGTATACTTGGAATGTTCCCTGATGATTTGTTTAATGATATATGGCTGAAAATTAAGAACATAAATATTTATGTAATTCGATATTGAGACTTATGTCTAAGGATTTTGAGTGTAAAATTCTTTATAAACATAGTTGAATATAAGCTCTTTATCCTCACTAAACTTTCTACAATCACTCAGTTCTCAAAAAGTAAAATCGAAACTCTCTGGTTCCCTCCCTTTCTATCCAGTAGTCCCTCCAAACCTCAAAGGAAGTAGATCCCTCTCTCTGTTGCCTCTACTCCCTCTTTACGTCTAGGATAATGTTAATAGTACCAATGGTTAACGGATAAAGTGAACCGATGCAGTGTAAATATTTTTTTTTATTTTCTTTTAATCATTTTTTACACAAATATTTTAAATATTTTTAAAAATAAAAAAAAATCAATTCACTAATATTCACTTTCTTAATCATTAAATAAAATTTAAAAATAAAAATAAAATAAAAAAGTCAATCATTTTTATCGGTTAATTTTATCGGTTCAATTAGCATTTTTTTTATGTCTATTGAGGCATAATTTATTTCTTGTTTTCTAGCTTTATGTCTCGTATTCATTTTTTATCCGAAGAAGCCTTTTCATTATCAAACTCTCTCTTTCCCTATTCCTTCCTATTAAAACGAGCTTTCATATTCTATCAGTCTTTGATGGGCTTTACACTTGCTCTCATTATTTTTATTTATTCGTTCGATGATCTTTGGCCACTAACATTAAAGTCTTGTTTGATTAAGCAGTTTAGAAAAAATGATATGAGATATTTTGTTAAAAGTTGAATAAAATATTATTAAAATATAATTTTTTTAATATAATTTTTATTTTAATATTTGAAAAAGTTGAATTATTTATTATATTTTGTGTGAGAGTTGAAAAATTATAATGATTATATAATATAAGATGAGATGAGACGATTTTATAAAATTAGACGAGGTATTGGTTATAGGCAACATAGTCTTGTGACAGGCAATAATGGCTTAGGGTTCCATGCTCGGCCTAGAATTACTAGTTAACGTCAATAAAATTATAAACATAAACGAATATAAACGAATACAAGTGTAAATAATTTAAATTTTAAAACTAACGGCTAGAAAATTCAAAGCAAGCGTTGGATTCCTTATTTCATGTCTATTCACCCGTTGTATATACTTATAAATATACTCTGTAGAGAGAGAAATATAGTGACTCGGAAGAGAAGAATCAATAGAATTAGAGAGAGAGAGAGAGAGCTACGGAAATGTGAGAGCGTGAAAGATTTTACACAAGGAGAGATCAGCGGAGAGACAGAAAGAATCGAGATGATGATGCACAACAGGAACAACGACTACGGAAACAGGGTGTTGACATCGGCATTGACGGCAGCGACGCCCACGGTGCATGACATCGTCTTCATCCGAAATGAATGAGCAATGTCAGGGGCTGAAGACGTATTTCAAGAACGTAGAGGGACGGTACAACCTCCAATACAAGAAGACTCACTCCCCTGTTCTCCTCCCTTACTCCCGGCAAATCTGTTTGGTAGGTTGGGCTTTCTTTTTATTTTTATTTTTTATGTTTCTGCTTTGGTCTTTATTGTTCCTCTGCAACGGTCCAGATGTGTTTCTGACTCCCTTTTGAGTTATAAACCCCTTTATTTGTAGCTTTTGTGTTTGATCGTAAAGCAATTCGACCAAATGTCCAAGATCTGTTATTGAAAAGAGCATACGAAACCTGTTTAATAAACTGAGAAGTTTCCTTGACTGATTTCATATAGTTTTGCCATGTACTCATGCATGTTATTGCTTAGCAGTATGTATTTTTTCTGTAGGCTCGTAAGCAGTTAGTAAATTTCAAGGTTTCGCACTTGCAAATTTCAATTGCTTGTTTTGCATTCACTTTTTACCTAGGAGTTTCCTTGGTGCCATAAGATACTTCTTGTGTTCCCAATCACCAATAGACATACAATGCTTAGAAAATACTAGAGGTTAATATTCATCCGTAGGTTCTTGCTATTTTCCTCTTCTGGTAAAGCCTCTTGTATTTTTGTGATGGATCAAGTAGTTTTCACATGCTAGACCTTACTCGCCGCTTACAAGTGTAGGCTTCATATTTAGGTGAAGTTGAATCTTTGCAAAAAATGTTGAAGTTTGTATAAGTTCGAGCTAAGTCAAGTTTGTCATAATTGTAAACATCATTTACCTGCATAATATGAGTATTGTAGATGTACCTATAAAGAATAAAAGGAGTATTGTAGATGTTGAGAACCTTCCTAACTTATGAGTTCCTTTCTTCATTCCACTCTTGTTATTAAGTAGTTGTTGTTCAGTTACCCATATCCTTTTTATCATATAATGTGTGCTTCATATTAGAACAAAGTTTTGTTATTTAATTTTTTTTTTCTGCTTTCTCAGCTATTTTGAAAATGCAAAGTACTAAGAGATTCCATCTTGAGGCATGTGGAGGTGGGGGTATCAGCTGACAATTGGAATGTGCTCAAGCAATTGACGCAAGATTTGCTCGACAACAATAATGGACCGAGTGCTTGAAGTAGTTAAGAAATTTGATGAAATGGATGCCTTTAAGGTAATTGAAAGATGTCTTCCAAAGCTATTATAGAAACTTGGGGAAACAACAAATCACAAATTATACTGTATATGCTATTATCTTTTGTATATTGAACAATCCTGCTTGTTGGATAACTTTCTATCTTGATATACACGTTTCACAAAATCTAGCCCATGATCAAAGAAAATTAATGTTTTTTCACTTGATCACTTCAATAATTTTCAAAAAGACTTTGAGCCTGGACATCTTGGACAAGGTAGAGGTTGTTATGTCTTTTGAGCAGGAATTCTCCATTGAGATCCTTGATGAGAAAGCAGATAAGCTTATTTGCTCTACTGATGTTGCAAAGTGCATAGTTTCTGGAGCTGAGCAAAAGGTTGTGGAGAATTCCTTATTTGATTTTCAATTTTGTCGCCCCTTCAAGGTTTTTACTCAAGGATTGTTTTCTATGGTTTCTTGACGTTAGTTAGTTGGGTACAAATTTATGTGGGGTCAATCTTTTATGTTCTTGTGTAATTCTCTTATTGAAAGTGCAATTCAATAACTCCAATTTCTTCTGAGGAAGAAATCTTATATGAACACACACACCATTACTTACATACATACATACTGTGCATGTCATCACGCCTTTTACAAATGCATCTCTCACAACTTATGGATAGAGAGGTTTGGAACCCATAGTTAATTGCTGTGACCAAAGCGTCATCCAAATGAGCATTTTCGATTCTTGAAGGGAAGGTTCATGCAAGCTCTCTCTCTCTCTCTCTCTCTCTCGCTCGCAATGTCACCTGCTCGTGATCTAACAATATTCTTGCCTTGCAGGAAACCGGTTCATGCACAAGCAGCAAGATAAATAGGGTGGTATCTCAAAACTACTCTCTTTGAACGATTTTGGTTTCGCTTAATTCTTGAGTTGCAGTCTCATCGATTCTTATATTGGTTTTCTTTTTTAACTTTGCATAAAACCTAAAATAAAAAGCATATACACCATAGTTGTTAATGGGCTGTCCGAAGAAAAAGGCCTTGCTGCAACGACATTGGTGGTACCTCCAAGGAGTTCTGCAGAGACCCAACCCCAAGCAGGTAAGGTGATTAACTCTGACAAAGAAGAGGAGGGTAAATGTGCTTTTGATTTTGTTTTATAGTAACCTTTCTGCTTGATGATTTTCGATGCTATTTCTTTTCTTTGTTTGATTTAAGTTAAAACTCACGTTGCTTGTGGATGCAAAAATAATTCCCAAGTATTCAACAGAACATCAACGAGGCTGAGAATTAGAAGTAGTTGAGTGGGGCGAGCTAGATTCTCTCTCTGTCTATTGTTTATGCGGCCAGACTTTAATGTTAAGAAGAGATCAAATCTTATAAACTTGTTGAAGTTCATCCCTAATTTGAAATTATGCTAGAAACCCTCGTAAAAAAAAATCATTCTCACTGCTGGTATACATATTTGTAGTGCACCCTATTAAAGCATGTGAATAGGAGAGCCTAAAAGGTGTTATGTGAAATGCCTCAATGGGCGAAATATATTGAATAATATCAGTCTCTTTCACATACAACTTCCTTTTACATCTACATGTAATTTATACACAGCCATAACAAACTTTCTTTCTAGACTGGTGACACGTGTATGATGTAGTACATTTCTGTTACAAGGGTATTCCATTTCTCTGCTTTGATGCATTTGCTGAGTGCTCCTGAGGCCTTTGCCGTGTGCCATGTCCTTCATTGCAAAGTATTTGGTGCCTCTGTTTTGCTGAGTGCTTCTGATCCTTTTGCCGTTGGTTGTGTCCTTTATTGAGGGGAAGATTCTCTTCTTCATTTGAACTGGTGCTTATGACAGTGGGTATTCTTTCCTTAACACAACCTAAGTATGAAGAGATAGGGCATATATTATGCTTTGGGTTCGTAATATAGTGCTGAAAATGGTTGGTCAGGGACTTCCTTTGCGGACTTCCTTTGCCAAAAGGGTGTCTCCCGTTGAAGATATTTTGTTGGTACGAATTATAATAGAGGTATAGATTTATTTATTCCATTAAACTTTAATAATTATCAAATTAGAAATTTACACTAATCAAGATATGAAACAAAAAATAGAAAAACATTGACAAAACAAAGAGAGAATCTTTTAGTGCAGATTGCCAAAAGTGGAGATTGTCAAAAGTGTGAAACTCTCTAGTTGAAGATCTTTTAGTGCAATTAAATTTGAAATTGTTTATTATGTGTTACTCTTATAGTGATGTCATATTGACTATATTAATTGATCTGGTAGGTTTTTTGCTGTAAAAAAAATGAATATTTAGAGAGGAGATTGCAAAAGTCTAAAATTTTCGTGCTGAAGATCTTTCTTTGAAAACAAGGTATGATATTCTTTATTACGGAATATTTTAATAATCTTTTGATTTTTTTTCCAATATTTCTTTCTATCTTTCTCTTCTTCTTCATCGTCTTTCTATTTCTACTTCACATTTATTTGTTGAAATGATGAAATAGCTTTGTTTAAGATTTTCTTTTGGTGCGAAGGTATCGATTTATTCATTCAATTATGCCTCAATAGTGTTCTAATGGTATCAAACATGTTCTTTTTTTGAATTATATTTTCTCATTGCTGAATTAACAATGTACAATAGTACAAATATGATTTGAAAAATATAAAAAATAATATCGACAAAACCAAAACCACAAATTCACAATCATGAACAATACAAAAGTCCTCCACCACCATGGGTCCATGGCATCACTAACCACCTCAAACAATTCTCAGAAAGTACACAACAACGGCCATGCTGCCATTGCAACAAATAATATTCATAGCAACAAAATCAATACCAATAACACAAATAATATTTAAAACTATAAATCTACTAAAAACTCGACTATTGGAATACAACGAATCCTACACCACCTGGCCAACATATTGAATTCACATAATGTTGACTCATCTTGGATGATATAACTAAGGATTAGCATGGTCTACTAGAGTAAGTTTTTTAGTACAACGAATTAGGGGTTGTAAAGTAATAAGTAAAAGAATATTTAGGTGGACATTGCCAAAGATTGAAACTCTTGTCGAGGATCTTTTAGCGCAAATCAAGGTATGAAATTGTTTATTATTATCATGCTATGTTTTAATAATACTCTTATATTGATGTCATATAGACTACATTAGTTGTTTTAATGAGATTTTTGTTTTCGAAAATGAATGATTAGAGTGGAGATTGCGAAAAGTCTAAAACTCTCGTGCTAAAATGTTTTTGTTACAATCAAGGTATGAGATTCTTTATTACGCGAAATTTTAATAATGTTTTGATTTTTTTTCTATATTTTTTTCTATTTTCTTCGTCTTCTTTCTACTTCCTCTTCCTCTTCCTCTTTTTTAACGTCTTCTTTCTACTTCTCTACTAGTCATTTATTTGTTGAAAAGATGAACAACTCCATTGAAGATTTCCTTTTGGTGCAATAGAGGTATGAATTTATTTATTCCATTGTACGTTAATAATGTTCTAATAATGTTGGTATCAAAGGTGTTCTCTTTTTATAATTAAAGCTTTCTAATGACTCAAATTAACAGTGTACACCAGTAAAAATAGGATTAAAAAAATATAAAAAAATATCCACAAAATGAAAACCACAAATCCACAATCATGAACAACTCAAAGCAACAAAGTCCACCACAATGGATTCATGACATCACTACCACCTCAAACAAGTACCAAAATCAAAGTACACAAAATGATCGTTCCACCGTCGTAGTAAATAATATTCATAGCTGCAAACTCATGCCAACAGTACAAATAATATTTAAAATTACAAATCTACTGAAAATGTTACTACTAAAGAAATATAATGAATTCAACACCATCTGACCAATCTATCGAATTCACATAATAATGTCTCTTCTTAGATACACTTGAGAATTAGTTTGCTCTATTAGAGTTAGATGTTAAGTACAATGAATTAGAAGTTGTAACGCAATACTGATAGAGTTGGCTATGGATTTTCCAACATTAGAAAGGAATACTTAGAGTAGAGATTGCCAAAAGTACAATGAATTAGATGTTTATTATGTCATGTTTTAATAATACTCTTTATATTGATGTCACATAGACTATTTTAGTTGTTTTAGTGAGTTTCTTGTTGTTAGAAATGAATACCTAGAGTGGAGATTGCGAAAAGTCGAAACCTCTTGCGTGGAAGATCTTTCATTGCAATCAAGGTATCAGATTCTTTATTAAGCAGTATTAAATTAATAATCTTTTGATTGATTTTCTTTTCCTATATATTTTTTTCTATCTTCTTCTTCTTCTACTTCTTCTGCTTCTTTCTCTTCTTCTACGTCCTTTTCCTATATCTACTTCTCATTTCTTTGTTGAAATGATGGAACAACTCCGTGGATGATTTTCTTTTGTTGCAATAGATGTATGAATTTATTTATTCCGTCATTCTTTAAATGTTGGTATCAAACGTGTTCTTATTTTTTTAATTAAATCTTCTCATTGCTGAAATTACAATGTACACTAATAAAAATATGATTTGAAAAATACAAAAAATAATATCGACAAAACCAAAAGCACAAATTCACAATCATGAACCATACTCAAAGCAACAAAGTCACCCACCATGGGTCCATCACAACCACCTCAAACAATTCTCAATAACAAAGTACACAACAACGACCATCACAGTAAATATTATTCATAACTGCAAAATCAATGCCAATAATACAAATAATATTTAAAACTACAAATCTACTAAAACTCTCCTACTGGAATAAAACGAAACCAACACTACTTGGCCAACATATCAAATTCACATAATGTTGACTCATCTTGGATGATACAATTGAGGATTTGCATGGTCTACTAGAATTAGTTAATTAGAGATTATAAAGTAATACTTGTGGAACGGGCTATGGATTCTCTACCATCGTAAAAGAATACTTAAGAGTATTGCCAAAATATTGAAACTCTTGTCAAAGATCTTTCAATGCAATCAAGGTATAAAATTGTTTATTATGCTATGTTTTAATAATACTCTTATATTAATGTCATATAAGCGTTTCAATATTTTGGCAATACTCCTTAAGTATTCTTTTACGATGGTAGAGAATCCATAGCCCGTTCCACAAGTATTACTTTATAATACTATATTAGTTTTTTTAATGAGTTTTGCGCTATCGAAAATGAATGCTTGGAGTGGAGATTGTGAAAAGTCTCAAACTCTCACATTGAAGATTTTCATCGCAATCGAGGTATGAGATTCTTTATTACGTAATATTTTAATCATCTTTTGCTTGTATTTTTCTATATTTTTTCTATCTTCTTCTTCTTCCTATTTTTCTTCTTCTACTTCTTATTTATTTGTTGAAAAGATGAAATAGCCCCTTGAAGATTTTCTTTTGGGCAACAGAGGGATGGATTTATTTATTCCATTATACTTTAATAATATTCTAATGTTGGTATCAAACATGATCCCCTTTTTTACATAAATATTCTAATGACTGAAATTAATAATGTACACCATTCAAAATATGTTTCAAAAAAAAAAATGTCCACAAAACCAAAGCCACAAATTCACAATCATAAACAATACTCAAAGCAACAAAGTCCACCACCAACAAAGTCCACCACCATATGGATCCATGACATCATTGACACCTCAAACAATTACCAAAATCAAAGTATAGAACAATGACCACTCCACCTTTGCAATAAATAATATTCATAGTTGCAAGCTCAATGCCAACAACACAAATAATACTTAAAACTGCAAATCTTCTAAAACTCTATTACTGAAGTATAACGAATCCAACACCACCTAACCAATCTATCGAATTCACATAATGTTGACTCCTCTTAGATGATACAACTGAGGATTAGCTTGGTCTATTAGAGTAAGTTTTTTAGTACAACGAATTAGAGATTATAAAGTAATACTTGTGGAGCGGGCTATGGATTCACTACCATCGTAAAAGAATACTTAGAGTGGAGATTGCCAAAATATTGAAACCCTTGTCGAGGATCTTTCAGTGCAATCAAGGTATAAAAATGTTTATTATGCTATGTTTTAATTATATTCTCTTATATTAATGTCATACAGACTACATTAGTTTTTTTTAATGAGCTTTTTGCTATCGAAAATGAATGCTTAGAGTGGAGATCAATAAGTGTAATTAAGGTATGAAATTCTTTATTATGCTATGCTTTAATAATACTCTTTATATTGATGCCACATATAGTTGTTTTATTGGGTTTCTTGCTGTTGGAAATGAATAACTAGAGTGGAGATTGCGAAAAGTCTAAAATTCTCATGTTGAAGATCCTTTGTTACAATCAAGGTATCAGATCATTCTTTACTAACAATATTTTAATAATCTCTTGATTTATTTTCTTTTCTATATTTATTTTCTATCTTCTTCTTCATCTACTTCGTCTTCCTCTCTCTTCTTTTTACGTCTTCTTCCTATATCTACTTCTCATCTCTTTGTTGAAATGATGGAACAGCTTCGTTGAAGATTTTCTTTTGTTGCAATAGATGTATGAATTTATTTATTCTGTCATCCTTCCATATTCTGATGTTGGTTTCAAACGTGTTCTTATATTTTTTAATTAAATCTTCTCAATGCTGAAATTAACAATGTACACTAATAAAAATATGATTTGAAAAGTACAAAAAATAATATCGACAAAACCAAAACCACAAATTCACAATCATGAATGATACTCAAAGCAACAAAGTCACCCACCATGGGGCCATGGCATCACTAACCACCTCAAACCATTCTCAATAACAAAGTATACAACGACGGCCACGCCACCATTGTAGTAAATATTATTCAGAGTTGCAAAATCAATGCCAACAACACAAATAATATTTAAAACTACAAATATACTACTGGAATAAAATGAATCCAACACCACTTGGCCAACATATCGAATTCATATGATGTTGACTCATCTTGGATGATACAATTGAGGATTGGCATGGTCTATTATAGTTAGTTTTTTAGTACAACGAATTAGAGACTATAGAGTAATACTTGTGGAGTGGGATATGGATTCTCTACCATCGTAAAAGAATACTTGAGTGGACATTGCTAAAATATTGAAACTCTTGTCGAGGATCTTTCAGGGCATCGTATATATTTTTTTATTACGCTACGTATTAATAACACCCTTATACTAATGTCATATAGACATACATTAGTTTTTTTAATGAGCTTTTTGCTATAAAAAATGAATGCTTAGAGTGGAGATTGTGAAAGTCTAAAACTCTCGCGCTGAAGACTTTTGTTATAATCAAGGTATGAGATTCTTTATTATGCAATATTTTAATCATCTTTTGCTTTTTTGTTTTCTATATTTTTTTTTCAATCATATTCTTCTTCTTCCTATTTTTCTTCTTCTACCTCTACTTCTCATTTATTTGTTAAAAAGATGGAACAACCCCGTTGAAGATTTTCTTTTGGTGCAATAGAGGTTTGATAAATTTATTTATTCCATTATACTTTAATAATATTCTAATGTTGGTATCAAACATGGTCGTTTTTTTTTTACTTAAATCTTCTATTGGCTTAAATTAACAAATGTACACCATTCAAAATATGTTTAAAAAAATATCCACAAAACCAAAGCCACAAATTCACAATCATAAACAATACTTAAAACAACAAAGTCCACCTCCATGGATCCATGGCATCACTAGCACCTCAAACAATTACCAAAATCAAAGTATACAACAATGGCCACTCCGCCTTCGCAATAAATAATATTCATAGCTGCAAACTCAATGCAACCAACACAAATAATATTTAGAACTGTAAATCTACTTAAAACTCTATTACTGAAGTATAAAGAATCCAATACCACCTAACCAACCTATCGAATTCACATAATGTTGACTCTTCTTAGATGATACAATTGATGATTAGCTTGGTCTATTAGAATTATATGTTTAGTACAATGGATAGAAGTTGTAATGTAATACTGATGGAGCAGGCTATGGATTTTCCACCATCAGAAAAGAATACTTAGAATACTTAGAGTGGAGATTGCCAAAAGTGTGAAACTCTCTTATTGAAGATTTTTCAGTGCAATCAAGGTATGAAATTGTTTATTATGCTATGTTTTAATAATACTCATAAATTGATATCGTGTAAACTATATTAATTTTTTAGTGGGTTTTTAGCTATCGAAAATGAATGCTTAGAGTGGAGATTGTAAAAAGTCTAAAACTCTTTGTGTTGAAGATTTTTCGTTGCAATCAAGGTACGAGATTCTTTATTATGTTGTATTTTAATAATCTTTTGATTTTTTTTCTATTTTTTTCCTATATTCTTCTTCTTCTATGTATTCCTTCTATTTCTACTTCTCATTTCTTTTGAAAAATAAAAAAAATAATATCGACAAAACCAAAACTACAAATCCACAATCATGAACAATACTCGGAGCAAGAAAGTCCACCACCATGGATCCATGGTATCACTTCCACCTAAAAAAATTAGATCTCAATGTGAAAGTAGAAAACAGTGGCCACTCCACCTTTGTAATAAATAATATTCGGAGATGCAAAATCAATGCCAACAACACAAATAAAATTTAAACCTACAAATCTACTTAAAACTCTACTATTGAAGTACAACGAATCCAACACTACCTGACCAACATATTGAATTCACATAATGTTGACTCCTCTTGGATGATACAACTGAGGATTAGCATGGTCTACTAGAGTTAGTTTTTTAGTACAACAAATTAGAGCTTGTAACATATTGCTTATGGAGCAGGCTACAGATTTTTCACCATCGTAAAAGAATATTTGTGTAGAGATTGCCAAAAGTGGGAAAAACTCTCTTGTTGAAGATCATTCAGTGCAATCAAGGTATGAGATTGCTTATTATGCTAGGTTTTGATAATATTCTTATATGGATGTCTAGACTAAATTTGTTGTTTTATTTGGTTTTTTTACTACTCGAAAATGAATACTTAGAGTGGAGATTGCGGAAAGTCTACTCTCTGGTTGAAAATCTTTCCTTGCAATCAAGGTATGAGATTCTTTATTATGCAATGTTTAATATTCTTTTGATAGGATGTTTTCTTCCCTATCTTCTTCTTCTTCTAATGTTGGTATCAAACATGTTCTCTCTCTCTCTCTCTCTCTCTCTTTTATTTTTTTTTATTTTTTGTTAAAAACTCTCATGACTAAAATTAACAATGTGCACCAGTCAAAATATGATTTGAAAAATAAAAAGAAAATGTACACAAAAGCAAAACCACAAATTCACATTCATGAATAATACTCAAGATAACAAAGTCCACCACCATGGGTTGATGGCATCCTTATAGCCTCAAGCAATTCTCAATATCAAATTACACAACTATGGCCATGCCACCTTCGTAATAAATAATATTCATATATGCAAAATCAAAGCCAACAACAAAAATAATACTTAAAAAAATAAATCTACTTAAATCTCTACTACTGAAATATAACGAGTCCAACTCCACCTGGCAAACCTATCAAATTCACATAATGTTGACTTCTCCTAGATGATACAACTGAGGATTAGCATGGTCTAGTAGAGTAGTTAGATTTTTAGTACACCATCGGAAAAGAATATTTAAAGTGAAGATTGTCAAAAGTGTGAAACTCTCTCTTGTTTTAATCTTTACATGCAATAATGGTATGATTTTTTTTCTTATGCTATATTTTAATAATACTCTTATATTGATGTCATATAGACAATATTAGTTGTTTTAGTGGGTCTTTTGCTATCGAAAATGATAGCTTAGAGTGGAGATTGCGAAATGTCTAAAACTCTCGCGCTAAAGATCTTTCGTTGCAATCAATGTATGAGACTATTTATTACGCAATGTTTTAGTAATCTCGCGCTAAAGATCTTTCCATGCTCCCAACCCCTACCGGGCTGGGCCTAACTCGTTCTTGGGAGGCTCAGTAGCCAAAGTGTAATCAACCCATGTGGTAGATTAAGAAGGAATAGGCTCAAGGCTATCACTGGAAGAGTGTCAACGTGGAATGATGGGACAAGGTCCTTACTAACATGACCATGCACACCACGTTGTAGCAGAACCACACCTCATTAAAGGGCTAGATACAGAACGTGAACAAAAAGATCTTGGCGAGAACCCTTGTTCCTGACAGAATGCACAGAAGGTGGCTGCAATCACCAACCTGCCACTTAGGATGCACCCTAAGAGAGATACGCCACATTAAAGACAAACAATATGGTACCCAATATGGAAGATGGGCGCATCTGACATGAGATATAGGGACCATCTCGGCAGGAGTTATAAAAACCAAATCCCAGGTTAGATTATTTTACGTTCTCTCGTATACATAAATACTCTCTCTAAGGATCAATGAATTGACTTAGGCATCGGGGATGTGTTTCATCAACCCCGAACCCTCACCTTCCTTGTGTTGTTGGAGACTGAGCCTGATGATCGGTGTGCAAAACATCGACTAAGAGTGGCGTCATTTGTGGGATACTTTATAAATTAACGTGTCCATTGCATGCCGTCTGCAACATGCTCTCTCAAACTACTTGCAATCAGGAAGCAACCTTGAGGAATATGGAAGGAAGATTTGCAGAGATGGAAGCGTGCATGAGGAGAGTGGCAGTGGAGAGGAACTACCTTCGACAGGAAAATGAAACACTAAAGGAAGGGGCATGAACACTCAAGAAGACATAGCGTCGAGTTAAACAAGCATGCCCAGTCGCAAAGTCACGGAAGGATGGACATCGGCGAAGAAGAGACAAGGAAGATGCACCATGAGCTACGTAGCCTCGTGGACAAGTATGAGGAGATGACCAAGAGAATGGGAGTGTCGTCGTCAGTTGACCTGCTGCTCAACAGTAAGGACTTGCCCTATAGTGTAGAGGTAATGGCAGAACCACTCCCACTAAAGTTCAGAGTCCCACAGATAGAGATGTACAATGGGTCTAAAGACCACCTCGAGCACCAGTAGACCCTTAAGGCGCATATCACCTTTCACAGACTAAGCGGAGAAGTGGCATGTCGAGAAATGCATATGCCCAAAAAGCCATATACGAGGAAGCGTTCTCCACGGAGAAGCACTTGGCAAAGCAGGTAAGGTGTTCAACATGCCTCGCCATCTCATTCGATGAGGAAGACTGCATAGGGGTGCCTCTACGCTCATGATGATCGTGCTAGTAGTGATCATAATGGTGGCCAATTACACGACACGGAGGATCCTAATAGACAATGGAAGCTCAACTGACATCTTCTTCTAAGATACTTTCACAAAATTGGTAATTGATTCGAACTGCCTGCGCCCGACCCATGCCTTTGAATAGGGTTGTGCATCCTTATCCAGATCCGGATCTGGATTTTAAAAAACTAGTAGATATCCGCCCGGGTAAACCGGATTGAAATCCGGGCGGATATCTGGATTTGGACCCGGATATCCGGTTTCAAACCGAAAATCCGGATTTTATACTCTTTTTTAAAAAACAATATGTTTTTACCACTTTTAAAATGCTTTTAAAAAAAAAAAAACTTTTTAAAAGGCTTTTTCATCCAAATTTGGACCAATATCCGGATTTTATACCATGTTTTTTGTTTTTTTTAAAATAAATATGTTTACTTTTAAAATGTTTTTAAAAAAAAAAAAAACTTTTTAACACTTTTTAAAATGCTGCTTTAGGCTTTTATGTTTATTATTTTTTATAGGCATTTTTTTATATAATGAATATTTTTTTAACCTTTTTTATTGCCTATTCAAATTTTTATAAAACAAAAGAAATAATAATAGACATCAACATATACAATACATTACATTGTTGTTTACAAGGAACAAATAGTGAAAAATTTAAAAGCAGCAGCAAAGGAACATTTGAAGTCGAGCCCTCTGTCCCTTCATTGTGAGCTGTGGCAAACAAAGAACAGGAAATCAAGAAATTGGTACAAAAATCATATCCCAACTGGTATGCATATGTATTAGAGAAAAAATGAGATAGTGAGAAAGCATAATAAGCACAATGGCAGGCCATGGAAGATGCATAACACAATCTTTCTCTTCATCTTTCACATCCCACCATTATCTTCTCTAAAGCTCATCTCAGAGAAACAGAGAGAGAAATAATGGTGTGAAGAAATGAAGTTCATAGTTTAAGTCATGTGGAGAGTTTTCTCATGAACTTCACACAAAATAATCATCTCAACAGGTCATGAAGTTCACTTTTTGAGAACAGACACGAGAAAAGAGAGATACCTGAATGAGACTAGAGATGAAGTGAGACCTAACAAACTGGAGTATGCATTGGGATTTCTTATCAAATTTCTGCAGACCCAGATCCAAACCAAAAGGAATGAAAAAAAAGAAATGAATAGCAAGAAAAAATTGAAAATAAACTATAGATTATGAAAAAAAAATACAAACCCAGATCCAAACCAAAAAGGGAAAAAACGTTTGATGAACACAGTCCTAACATCCGGAGATCAGAAAAAAAAAACTAAAACAAAAATACCCCCGACACAGATCCAAACCAAAATATTATTGAGATATAGAAATGACAGAACAAACAACCAAGAACAGATTCAAATCATTCACTATCGGCTATCTGAACGAGTCTGATATGCAAGAGATCTATGAGAACTTCAAAACCAAGACAAACCAAATCTATACTATGAAATTTCAAAAACCCCATAAAATGTTCAAATCTCGAATGGCAACCAAGATTCACAAACCAAATGGTTATGGAGTCAAAACAAAAACGAAAACCCAGATCTAATCAATCCATATCTACAAAAATGAACTCTTCCAGCAACCAAACACAAAGAACATGGAGAAATTTAAAGTGCATACAGACCTGCCAGAGAATGACAAGGTTGGAAGTCTTCGCAAGAAGAGGCTTTTGGGTCTTCTTTGCTGCTTGCGATTTGGGTGTTTTCAGCCATTTTCTTGTCAGGTCAAAATCGGTTTTGGATTAGAATGTGGGGTTTGGAGGTGGCGGTGAAAACAGAGCAAGTAAAAAGGAGGGGTTTTGAGTTTTTACATATATATAAAAATTTGCAACATCAAATCTTGTCTTCTCGTTTTAGGATACAAAATTTTTAAATAAACAACAAAAAATATTTTCAGTAGAAAAAACAAAACAAACATAGATACAAATCCAAACCCAAAAGAAGGAAAAAAAAAAGAAAGAAAAATATAGATAAGCCGACAAAAACTTAGATCTACAAGCACAAGAGCTCAGATCTACAGAAACATTTTTGCTGGAAGATTTTAAAAATAAAAAAACCTAAAAAGCAGATCTACAAACACAGAATCTCAAATCTACAAATACAAACATAGAGAGGGAGAGAGAGAGAGAGAGGAAACTACCGAGTAGAGAGAAGAAAGTGACGTTAATAGACGACGACCACTTCTAGTCACCGGTAGCGATGGATTTGATGAAGGATGCTTGAGTTTCGTTGGGGAGAGAGGGACGGGGAGGGAGAGAGGGAGGAAGTGGATGTGCGCGTTGAACGTATGGGACCACGGGTTATGCTTTTAGGTTTTAAATTTTGTTAAAGCCGGTTACAGATAACATCGGTTAAATACCGGATCCGTAACTGATACGGGCGGATATAAATAATTTTGTATCCGCCCAGATCCAATCCCTTATCCGCCCGGATCATCTGGATTTCTGGATTTTTAACCAGATCGAATTTTATCCGGTCCGGATGCACACCCTTACCTTTGAAGGGGTTCTTGGGGGATGTAATCTAGCCTGTGGGCTTCATAACTTTATTGGTCTTGGTCGGAATGGCCCCCCTGCATGGCCGCAACCATGACTGACTTCCTAGTAGTGAAAGGCTTCATCTTCCTACAACGCCATCTTGGGTAGACAGTTGCTAAACAACCTACGAGTGGTGACATCGACCCATCACTTGAAGATGAAGTTCCCAACGAAGGCACCCTGAAGTTCCCAGCTAGGGGTAAAAAAGTACTAGCGTGAGAGTGCTACTTGCAATAACTGAAGACCGGAGGGGAGATGTTCGAATGACCGAAGGGCCAACTTATGGCATGGACCCACAACCACCTCCGGAGTTCGTTGGTGATGAAAAAGAAAATTAGGGACAAGCAAACCTTTTTGTAGGTGGAGCTGAACGAGCCATTGGAGCTAGTCACCTTGAAAACATCATGAGACTTCGGACCAAGATGGAGCTGGAAATGAGGCAATCAATGAAGCAACTCCTAACCAAGCATCGGGATGTATTCGCTTGGAACAACAAGGACATGCCCGGGAGAGATAATACAGTAATCGAAAACCACCTCTATGTGAACCCCAAGGCTAATAAAGCTCGATAGAAGCGTAGAAGTTTTAGCGCAGAGAAGTATGCCACCACAGTCGGCAAAGTTGACCACCTTCTGATAAAGGGGGTTGGTCATTGCATGTTTTAGGTAAAACACATTACTCGAGTCGTTGTCCAACATGGTTTTGGTGAAAAAGTCGAATGGAAAGTGGAGGATATGCGTTGACTTCACTGACATGAACAAAGAATGCCCGAAGGATAGTTCTTTGCCACTGTGCATCAACCTAATAGTGGACTCCATGACAGGCTATCGCATGTTGAGCTTCATGAGCACCTACTCGAGATACAACTAGATCCACATTATCCCTGATGACGAAAAGAAGACGACATTCATCATGGAATGAGGGCTCTATTGTTATTGAGCCATGCCCTTCAAACTCAAGAATGCAAGAGCGACTTACCAGCTGTTGGTCAACTGCATGTTTAAAGACCAGATAAGACGCAACATGGAAGTCTACATGAATGACTTGTTCGTCAAAAGCAAGGAGCCTAAACACCACTTGGGCGACCTATGAGAAGCGTTCAGAGTAGACTCAAATAAGTTTCTAGGCTTCATGGTCTCAGAAAGAGGGATAGAGGCAAACCCAAAGAAGATTATAGCCATAATGAACATGTCGCCGCCTTAAAGCATAAATGATGTACAGAAGCTAATCGAATGAGTAGCCGCTTTTAACTGGTTTGTTTCTCAGTCGACAGAACAGTGCTTACCATTCTTTAAGGTATAATGGAAAGCACAGACCTAGAACGATGAGTGCGATCACACATTCGAGAAGCTCAAGGAGTATCTGGCCAATTCGTTGCACCTCAGCCAAGCAGAACTGAGAGAGGCCTTGAATGTGTACCCTTCAGTCTCCTCACATGCTGTCTCGGTGGCTTTGGCTAGGGGGAGAAAGGGCTTTTAGAAGCTGGTGTATTACACCAGCCGAGCTTTCGGTGGAGCGGAGGTGAGATACCCTCGGATGTCTATGCTAGCCTTCATGCTGGTATTGATGGAAGCACCTTTAAAGAAGTCTTACAGTGGCCAGATTCCTCAAGCTGTTTGATGACTTGGGCAATTGAATTGAACATGTTCGACATTGACTACCTTTATTGGGATGCTATAAAGGGACAAATACTGGCTGACTTAGCTGAATTCACCAAATATCTTGAGGAAGTTCGAGATGCACCCGCAAGAAAGTCCTGATAGGTCTTCGTTGATGGCTCATTCTACTGAGCTGGAGGGGGAGTAAAGGTGATATCACCATGAACTCCAAGGAGGAACACAACTACGCGATTAAGCTTGCTTTCAAAACTACCAAAACGAGACAAAGTACAAAGCACTGTTGGCCAGACTACCAGTCGCTGAGTCACTAAGGGCCACTGAAGTGGAAGTAAGAGCCGACCCTCAAATAGCTCTCAACCAAGTCCTGGTGGAATTTGCTACAAAAGGTGAAAAGTTGAAGTATTTGTAGCTAGTATCGAAAAGGCGCAATCATTTCTAGTATTTCTGCATCCAACAGGTGTTGGGGGAAGTAAATTAGATGGTCAACAAGTTAGCATGTGCCACCTTAGGATAGGAGGATTCCCCTTACCAGAACTGACAGTCGTGAGAACAATTGATGTACTCGCCATGGGGACTGAAGTCTCATAGATAAGGTCGGGAGCACCATAATGGGTGTGGGAAGTGATAAAATACGTAGATACCGACAATCTTCTCGATGAAAAGTGAGAGGCATAAAAGGTAAAAAACCAGGCAGCATAGTTCGCATTAATAGATGGGGGTCTTGTATAGGTGAGGTTTCTTGACACCCCTCCTGAGACGCATCTCACTGGAAAAGGCGCAATATGTATTGGCAAAATACTCTAGCTGGAAAGGTGGTAAAAGCGGGGTACTATTGGCCACATGCCCTCAAAGACGTGAAAGAATTTTTCAAAAAATGCCTGAAGTGCCAATTATATGCCCCTATACCATATTGCCCACCAGAAGAACTGATGTCGATCATGTTGCCTTGGCTTTTCACACAGTGGGGAATCAACCCAGTCTGACCCTTACCCCCAAGTAAGGGGCATAAGGTTTGGGGTCGCTGTTGTAGATTACTTCACGAAATGAGTGGAAGCGGAAGCCATAACACCATCACGACAAACAATATCACTCGTTTCAGGTCGAAGGCTGTGGTTTGCAAGTTTTGCATCCCCTGCAACATAATCTCAGACAACGAGCGACAGTTCGTAAGGGTGTAAAAAAATCAGAAAATCTATTGAACCGGACTGAACTGGGGTTTGATCTGATTTGTGAGTAGTTCGGTGCGGTACTGGTTCTTAAAGATAAAATTAGCATTAATTTATTAATATAAACTTACTTTTGATATTATATATCAATGAATATATATATATATATATATATGAAAATATATTTTTGGCAAATAAATTATAATATATATTCTTTTTGTAAATACATTTTTACACATTGATTATATATAGTCATAAAAAAATGTTTAGAACTTATATAGACTATAGTTAAATTCAGTACTATGCTAGTTTGTTAACAATTAGTATACAATAATATACTTTTTTTGTTTTTGTTTTAAAGAGGGTAGTCATATGTCCAATAGTGACCCCCGCTCAAATTTATTAATAAGCCATCACTTGTGGCAAAAGAATATCATGGTAACAATCAAAGTACTTGGGTTTTACAAAAAATAGAGAACAAAAAAATAAAAACCCCAAGTACCAAAAAACACTATATCAAAAATAGCAATCAAAACTAGAATACTTATAAACAAAATCAAGACAAAACCAAATAAACTAACGGATGCAACGTTTGAAACGAACAAAGCCGCAAGCAATTTGTCACAAGACTGATATTCAACACTCATACTAGAACCTTCAACACTTCTGAAGGTGAGCTAGCCCACATGAATCTGTTCTGATGATACCTTTAAGCAAATGAGGAAGTTCCATATGTCATAACCATTCATGGGTGATACCACTACTTCCAAGCCGGGCCAAAAAGTTGGCAGCCTTGTTTCCTTCCCGATAGATGTGATTAACATAAAAGTTAATCTCTGCCAACATATTAACAATGTCTTCCCAAAAGTCCTTTAGGTACCAAAGAGTACATCTTCTGTTTTTAATCCAATTCACTACTATTAGAGAGTCCATTTCAATAATATGGTTATTGAACCCCAATCTTTTGCAATGTTTAAGACCTGTCCGAAGGGCCATAACTTCTGCAAGATTTTACTACCTTGACCAATCAATTCGGAAAAAGCATATACCACTTTCCCAATTTCATTTCTGACTACTCTTCCTACACCCAACATTCCAGGATTATTGATGCTAATTTCATCTACATTCATTTTAAGCCTCTCTCTCTTAGGCTTTTCCCATCTCACTACCATAAGTGCCTCCTTCTTCCTTGCATTAATAGGAAGATTCAAAGATTTTAAAATCTTGATATCATTCTCCACTAACCGAGAAGCCTTGTGAATTTTAATGCCAACCCAATGAATCCAATACTTTATTGATCTCCATAAAGCATGAACCTTCTCATTTTTACCTTCCATCCTGGCTTTATATCTCCAATTCCATAAATTCCAGGAAATGATCAAAAGTACAAAACCAATAAGAATGCCAAGTTGTAATGATTTTGATGCTCTCCGAAACCAAGCCTCCACTATTGCTCTCCAAGACCGGTTTGGGACAAACGGGATTCCCAAAATGTTTGAGCTGAATTTCCAAATGGCCATAGTAGTGTTACCACTATATAACACATGATTGATATCCTTCAAGGCACCTTGTCAACATCACCCACACTTGGAAACTAAAGGCACTCCAAGTTTTCTTATGTGGTCAACCACACTAAGGCTTGAATTTAGGGCCTTCCACATAAGCACAGGAAATTTCTTAGGAAGTGCCACATTCCATATCCAATCCGACCATTGACATTTAGGATTACTAACCCGAACAAAGGAACAAGCACTCTTGGACGTGAAGGGTCCATCCGAGTTTCCCAACCAAATAAGCTGATCATCACCTAGCCTTCGACTCTTGATTTCATTCACAATAGTTTCAAATTTTTCAGGCCTTACTAACTGCTCCAATTTGTCCATCTAACTATTATTCAGCATAACATGTTTCACCTTCAAAGTTGAGTCTCCCACAATCGAGTGCTACTCCATCAAAGGACTAGAGCTTAGCCAATTATCTTTCCAGAAAGACACATTCCCCTATCAAATTTTCCACTTAGAATGCGAAAGAGCAATAGGTATTTCTTTAGCTATTGATTTCCAGAATCGGGTGCCTCTATAAGAGTTAATCTCCAGTGGGTGCATACCATGCATCTACTTCGCGCAAAAGAATCTTTGCCATAAAGAGTCTGAACATAGCAAATTTCAGGCAAATTTGAGATGTAAAGATCTTTAAACATTAACTAGATTCCTCAACCTAGCCCCCTCATCCACCAGTTTGCATAGTTTGTCCCATTAATCCATTTTTTCTTACGACTCCCATTAATAGAGCCCTAGAAAAAGTGCTAAATATCTTATTAATCTGAAGATACTCCATTTTCGAAACATGCATCACCGAAAGAAGATGAATCTGCATACTCGACAAGACATGGTTTAAGAGGATCAACCTCGCCCTAGCAGAAAAGAAATTAATTTTCCAACCTTCTATGTTCGTTCGAATTCTTTGGATAATATCCTAGAAATGTACTAACTTCAATCTTCCAGAAATGATTGGTACCCTTAAATATTTGAACGGAAACACCCCTTCTAAGAATTGAGTGGTAGATAATAGATGCCTCTGTCTAGCAATATTGATTTTCTTAGAGAAAAAAAAATGAGATTTGGCACTATTTACCTGTTGACCCGACCACGAAGCATAGGTGCGAAGGGTACCAACAATCTCAAGGACAAAAGATTTTCCTCCGTTGGTAAAAATCATCATATCATCAACATATAGAAGATGAGAAATAATAGGGCCATGTCTCAGATGAGAGTAACACTTAATTCTTCTATCTTCGAATTTCTTCTTAAGCAATCGGGAAATGACTTCCTCCACTAAAATGAATAAATATGGAGATAAAGGATCTCCTTGACGAAGACCTCTTCCACGCTTAAAGAACCCATTTGCAATGCCATTCGTAACACATTGCAGCAGCAGCTGGCAAACTTTCTGAGAGAAACCAAAAGCTTCCAATACGTGAAATAAGAATTTCTAGTCAATTGTGTCATAAGCTTTTGCAAAATAAATTTTCATCATAATGTTACCTCCTCGGGCTGGCTTATTAATATCATGAATAAGCTCCTAAATGAGACTAATATTTTCAAAAATACTTCTACCCGACAAAAAAGCTCCTTGCTCCTTAGAAATGATTCTACTAAAGGCTGAAGCAAATCAGTTCACTAGAATTTTAGAACAAATTTTATAGACCATGGAACAAAGATTGATCGGTCTAAAATTCCCAAACGACGTGGCATTTTGTACTTTGGGAGCTTTCTAAGAGGCAATGTAGAACCTTGGTAATTTAGCCCCGTTAAAAAAGTCAGTAACTGCTTCCAATAAATCTTCTTGCACTAAGAACCAACAATGCTGATAGAAGCATGACCCAAAGCAATCAGGTCCAGGACTACTGTCCATAGGAATAGAGAACAGGGCATCTTTAACTTCCTCAACCGAAGGAGTACTGCCAAAAAAATTATTTTCCTCATCCGAAACAGCACCCAAAATTAACTTCGCCAAGTTTGGCAGAGAGTTCGTCGGATTAGCTTTAAGAAAATCCTCAAAGTAAATACAAGCCTCCTCATGGATACCTTTTGGCGAGTTAAGCACATGACCATCATTTAACTTCATTTCCATCACCACATTATGTTTCCTAGGCTGTAATGCTTTAAAGAGAGAGGACGACACTTCACCATGTGAAACCCAGTATTGCTTAACATGTTGAGCAAGGCGAGCTTCTTCCCTTTTTAACCAGACATCAAGCTCCATTTTATTAACTAAAACATCCACTTCAACATCTTCAGGGAAACATTCTTGCAAACTAGCTTCTCCTTCTTCCACTTTTGTTTCTAGCTCTTTAATATGTTTCCCAGTCTAGCCAAAAACCTCCTTATTCCAAGTTCTAAGGACCAGTTTTAGCCTCTTCAATTTTTCGGCAAGCTTCTGCAATACAGTTCCATTAACCTCTACCTGCCAAGAACTAAGACGCACCTCCAAAAATCCTCCTAAGTAGTCCAAATATATTGAAATTTAAAAGAGATAGGACCATACCTAGAGGAAGGTACCGAGAGACCCAAGAGCATTGGGGAATGATCCGAGGACCTTGTTGGAAGGTGTTAAACCCTACCCGAGGGGAAAAGATCCACGAGTTTCAAATTACAAAAGGCTCTATTGAGCCTTATCCATGAGCGTGCCATCTCGGTTTGTCCATCGCACGATGAGAATTTGTTACCTGAAAAAGGCATCTCCACCAGTCTGCCATTATCTATAAAAGAACATAAATCCTCTATTGCCGTAAGCAACCTCAGATTTCCCCCACGTCTTTCACTATCATTATGCAAAATATTAAAATCCCCAATAAGCACATGAAGCAACTGCAAATTGTTAACAAGCATATTGCCCACAAAGACCTCCTGCGCCAATGACATCCACCTGTAAACCAACGTTCCAAAAACACCAAATGTTGCCTCCTTTGTCTGCGTTTGATAGACACTTGTCAAAACATAGAAAATTCTTCCAATAACTCAATTGATTATCATCCTTGAAAGGTTCCACCAGGAAAAGAATAGAAGGTTTATGTATACATAACAATGACCGCAGTCATTTTTTCGAGGTGCCAAGACCTCGAATATTCCAAAACATAAGTTTACTATTCATTGATTTTGGTGGGAGGGCCTGCTTGGAGCCTTTAAAGAACTTCGTAAAATTCTTTTGGTTGGTGCAGTTTTTATCATTAAATCAGAGTCAGAGGAGCCATCCTTGTCCTTCCCAGGATGAGGTATACTGCCTTCATCATCAGATTTTGACTCCATAATGACATGTTCTTGGTTAAAAATCACCATCCGCAATTCCTCCGTCACAGCAGGTTGTATAACTCTAGGTTGCACCACAACATTATCTCTCAAAACATCCATAGGAGGAATAATCTCAGCATTTGATGTCTGGTCAAAAACCGGTAATGAAACGAACTCACCATCAGATTTGGTCCCACTTGGTTCTCCACACGTCGGCGGATCTTTCTTATGTGTTAGGGTCTACATCCTCCATACCAACCTTAGTCTCCAATGACAAAATCCCTGCATCATTCCCATCATTTAAAATAGGATCATTGGCCTCTAAGTTTTCAAGAACCAAGACAGGAGGAGGTTCTAAATTATTTCTAGGTCGCTCGTTATTTGCCTTCACCTCATCTCCCTTCTCCTTAGGGACCCAGATTCTATTCGATTTAATAGCATTCAAATGCTTGGTCTCTTTTCCTTCCTTCAATTTAGCTTTACAAGTCTTCAAATTATGCCCTTGCACTTTGCAACAGGAACAAAAGCTAGGTAGAGTTTCGTATTCCACCTCCTGGAATATACTTGTAGGGTGCCTCGGCGTCCCAATCCAAATAGAATAAATCGGATCTTGTTCAATATTCACAGGAACACAAACCCTCACACCATCTGTTTTGGTCGCACAACGTGTTGCATTATCCCTTTGCAAAAAAAAAAAAAAAAAAAAAAAAAAAAAAAAAAAAAAAAAAAAAAA
>QEOW01000684.1:63084-81206 GCA_003123825.1 Juglans hindsii
AAAAAAAAAAAAAAAAAAAAAAAAAAAAAAAAAAAAAAAAAGAACCAATTGGCGCCACAATGTTATGTAAATACTCTTGATAGAGATTAGGAGGGAGGCCAGGTAGCATGATCCACACTGGCACCAGTGCTAGTTCCTCATCTTCCTTAAAGTCGGTCGACCATTGAAAGTGCCGGTATGCAACCCCTTTAATGTCACAACTCTCCTGGGAAAGAGACTTCAGAAAATCTTTTTCATTCGAGAATCTCACAAATACGTTATGTGGCTTGCACATCGCAGAAACAACTGGCTGTGTCGAAAGGCCCCATCTACTATGAATGAAGCCTCTAATACGATCCAAAGATGGTCTTTGCCTCAAAAACTTCAAAGCCATAGAGAAACAAAATGGGACAGCAGAGCGATCCAATTCCTCCTCCGTAAAGTGCACGAAAAACTCTCCATCAACACACTTGGGCTGCCGAAATGGAATAGATATCTCAGGGATAGCCTGAGGGGTATGAAACAACGAATCAACAAATGTCCTTGGCCTGGCATGCAGCGTTGGAGGGGGTTGGGTGCCCCCGGCAGCAGCCATGCACATAGCGAAAAACAAACTAGGCAGGGAGAACTATAAAACGTTGATTAAAATAATATACTTATTCTATAATATAAAAAGCCTAAAAGTTTAGTATATGTAAACATCATATTATTCTTAATATAGATAATCCGTGAAACCGAAAAAACAGATCGGATCAGACCGAAATCGAAAAAATCGAAAGTTTTGGTTTCGATAATGAATTGGTTTGGTATTAGTTCTTAAATTTTTAAAATCGATGTATACCGGTTTGGTTCTTCAAAATGTACAAAACTGGACCAAACCGAACCGGTTACAGCCTTAACAATTTGACTTGAGTCACTGTCGCGATTGGTGTATGAAGTTGGAAATCAAGTCCAAATACTCTCTACCCCAGGTCACCCCTGTTTTAAAAGACAAGTTGATTGATAAGAAGTCGAAGTAACTCCTTAGAGTCCTATGGACGTACCAGACTACTGTTAGAATGCTGATGGGAGAAACCCTTTCGCCCTCACTTATGGAAGCAAATTGGTGGTACTAGTGGAAGTAGGGATGCCAACCTATAGGATCCAACACTTAAACCAAAACTCCAACAATGAGAAATTGAAAGAGCAGCTGGACCTGTTAGAGGAAAAGAGATAAGAGGCTGAGATGCGGATGATGATCAATAAAAGAAAGGTTGAGCACTATTTCAACAGGAGGGTCAAACCTAGGTCCTTTAAAGTGGGCAATTTGGTCTTGAGACAGACGAGAACCACCACACATGAAGAAAGGAGAAGTTGGGGCCACGATGGGAGGACCGTATGTCATCACCGCCAACAATAGGTCGGGCTCCTATCAGCTTAAGGACACCCAAGGTAATGAATGATCGCACCCGTGGAATGCTGAACACTTACAAAAGTATTTTGCTTGATTGAAATATGAAATTGTAAACACTGGAGGCCATGAATAAGATTACTTTCTTCTCCAAACTTTGTGTTTCCTCTTATAGCGAGCCAACAATGGGCAGGTAGGTCCCTGACTGCCCAACCCTCTTATAGGGTGCCAACAATGGGCGGGTAGGTCCCTTGCAAACACTGGCAGCTTCTGTAGATGATTATACCAACAAATTTCATGAACTCAACATCTGTAGCTGGTATCTGAAACAGGGCGACAATCTATTGCACACTATAAGAAGGGCCTACAAAATGACATTCGAAAAGACCTTCTTACTGTCCGTTTGACAAGCATAGAAAAAGCTTATTAGCTAGCACTCCGACTGGAGCAGCAATATGAAATCCTCACCCCCCAAAAGATCACTACCAACTAGACAATCCCTGCACCAAAAGGTTGCCCAAACCAGATGAGCCAAGCATCACCAATTGATAGGACCTTGCACAAGACACCAGCAACAGCAGCAAAGAGAATCCTAGAATGTAATGTGTGAAGGAGCAAGCCTAAGGAATGTTACAAGTGTGGAGGGCACGGACACTTTGCAGTAGTATGCCCCTCGAATGAACAAAGGCTAGCCTTGTTGTGCAAAAACCACCTCGTGATTAGATAGGATAAAGTAACTTCTGATACTGATGAGGACATCGAGGCCGTAAGGCCTAAAGAAGTACTGGAAGGATCTAAATTACCTGTTTGTGTGATCTAACGAGTACCAACAGGTCAGAAGGAGGAAGATCCCATTGGCGATGATTGGCTGTGCAACAACATATTCCATACTTGAGTGGAGCATCAAGGAAAGTCTTTGAATCTTATTATTGACAACGGTAGAGGGATGAACATGATCTCCCAATAAATCGTTTAGAAGCTTAAAATTCTAGTGGAAAACATCCTTAATCATAAAAAACTAAGCTGGGTCAACGACACCTCTATTCTTGTGAAGCATCAATGCCTGATCACCTTCTCCCTCGGATAGCACTAGGTTGATACCTTACGCTGTGATGTGACTCCTATGAGAGCTTGCCATTAGTTACCGGGACACCCTTGGCTTTATAATAGGTGAGTAAAAAATGACGGCTTTAAAAACACATATTCTTTTTTGTTTGGTGATAGGAAAGTAGTTCTACAGCCCATGAAGATTCACGACTTTGACTTTCCCTTTGGCAAAGACCGAATATTGGCACTATGGAGCTTCTCTCAAGCAAGCCATGACCGTGGGCTCGTTTTTGTGTTAATTTCCAAGACAACTACCCCCACCACAAACGATGGACTCGCTGCCACCAGAAATAAAAGGGCTCTCAGAAGAGTTTTCAGATATCTCCTCGGATGAGGTACCTTAGTCCCTTCCATCCATGAGAGACATCTAGCATGTTGTGTATTTAATTCCCAGGGCTTCCTTGCCAAACTTGTCTGCATATAGAATGAGCCTAGCCAAACACAAGGAGCTTTAACGACAACTCCAAAGGTTACTCGACAAAGGATTTATTCGCGAGAGCCTTAGCCTTTGTGCAGTACCTTCTCTACACACACCCAAGAAGAACAACAGTTGCCAAATGTGCATCGACGGCCATGCTATCAATAAAATCATGGTAAAATATCACTTCTGTAATGCCCTGAGCCTAGAGGTCCGGAGAATTAACTCTTCTCACCTGATAATCAACTTCTGCAAATGCTAATAAATTTTCCAAATCCAATATATATACTTCCAAAGGCTCTAAATCAAACATAGACACCTCAAATTCATTTAGTAACACATAATCCACATATCAGAACCTCAATACCACAAACCAGATGAAATAGAACAGCATCTCCACACGTCTCAATTAACGTAATAAAATAAAATAGGATTTACATAAGTCTCCACAATCATCTAAACATACTGAAATGCATCTACTGAATAAATAGATCCATCAATAGCGCTAGTACCCCGAGGTACTTAACTATTATCCTCAGTTAATCTCTCATATGTACTCTACTACTAATCCTTAGCTGAACAATCAAAGCCATTTGAAAATATTGTGAAGATGAAGGAGTGAGTTATTGTTCGCATAAAAATATTTGCAAGCGCACAAAATCGTAACAAGTAGTAAAATATTTTTAAAGAAAATAGATGTCGAACCCACATGGATTAATTATGCTATTGAGTACTGAAATTTACTAAATTAATTATTATTTAGAAAACTGAAATTTGAAGAGTAGATTATCTAAATTAAACTGAAAAAAAAAAACAGTATTAAAATTAAGATTTTAAAGATAATAAGAATAGATCTAAAATGTTTGATTTCACTTAGCAAATCTCACACAATTTGTTCTTCCTTGTTATAGAATTTCAATTATCCCAAGTTGATAAAAATCCTTTAACTATTTAATATTTCCTCTCGAACAACCAAAAATATTTCTAATTAATAACTCCATATCTCTATATGAATTTAATTAATTGTAGACTCATTAAGTTCTTTGGATTTTTCTTAAAAAATAAAACTAGTCACGATACAGTATCTCTACTTTTGCTCAACTAATGGTACTTAATTCTAGAGTTTTAATCACAAATTACCTCCCGGTCTCATTGTGATTCAATATATCAAACAATAATTAACTAGAAAATTGCAAACATTAAGAATAAGGAATAAATACTGAATTATGGAAATATTGAAATAAAATAATTTAGAATATAAATTTTGTGTTCAATGCTAGACTACATCAAAACTCTAGAAAATAAAATTAGTTCATAATGAAACTGAAATGAAAAATAATAAAACTAGTGTTCTTTGTTGAAGTTAGTTGATGATGCATGCGGCTCTCGCCTCTGCTCCCCCAGATCTGCCTCCTTTAAAGAAACTTAAAGAATAAACTCTGAAATATTTTTACTTTAAAACTCAGACTCCCCTTTTTGATTCATCCCATAAGACGGGATTAAATAGATATCAAAACTCAAATCCGGAAACAAGATAAATGCAGCTACAATTTAGCCTAAATATCTAAAAAACATTTTCTAAAGATAAATGTTAACATAAAAGAAGATTTTTCCAAGAATAATGAGATTATCTAAAATGGAAGATTCAGTGATATGTGGCTTGATTTACGGAGTTCGGGAGGATTTGGTTGTTAGCAGATTGATTGCGGAACTCATAAGGGTCCCACCAGGTAGATGCCGTGTGCGTTGAATATAACTGGTTTCATTGCCCAATGACCAAGATATAAGGTTCCTGACCGAGATAAAAGATTCCTCTCACCAACCTACTGAGCGGTAAAGCTGCTCGCCTTTGCTAGTTGTTGCCCACGATGTCATTTAGGTTGGTCGCTTAAGTTGGTCGTTTAGATTGGTCGCCCAATATAGTTGCCCAGAGCCTTGCGCCAAGTCTTCTCGCCCAGAAGATAAAATATCTCGCTTATTGCCTAACTCTTGTGGCCAATTCTGGTCGTGAGTTTCATCGCCTAAATCTCCTCGACTCTCTTCAAATCTTGCTACCTTTCATCGATCTGGATCCGTAGTCTCTTCTTTTGTACCAAAATGCTTTCCTTTCACAATAAATCTTCTTATTCTTTCAAATCTAAGAAAATAAAGAATAGAAAAGGCACTGTACATATTCGCAAAAAAGTCACCGACGCTGGGTGTTGATGCAGGGGATAGGAGAGAAGGAAACTCGAAGGGCGATGTGCTCACGGGTTTAGTGCCCTTAGCGGGCAAGTCAAAATCAAAGGTTGCTGTCAAGTCAGCAAGGGCTTGGCCCATGAGCCCAATAAGGTCGTCGAGACCTGGCAACCCAGGAGAGAAGAAGTTGACTAGAGAAGTCTCAGGCATCTTCTCCCCAGGGGAAGCATCAGTAGCCCTCTCACCAACAGCAATTTGGGAATCCGAATGTGCTCCTCGATCCGCTTCCACTTCTAGCGGATCCTGCAACCTTGCCCCCGATGGTGCCGCTATGAGGGCACTTGGGCAAAGAACCACAAGATTGAGAAGCATGCCTCTTTTCCCCGGGTGGGGGAGCGCGGTTCTTCGTTAGGAGCACCATAGCCTTAAGTTTACATCTCCTGACATGGGAACGGCTGGGCACACCCAATAACATGTCAATATTGGTGGCGTAGAGCAGATCCTCTGTCGCCAAACCACTCTTGTCATTTTCTTTCACCAAATTAAGGACTATGTCAACACGAGAGAGAGCACTCCTTGTCAGTTAAGTCCAACAACAAACTTTTGTCGTCGAGGACCCTTCCTCAATTAGCACGGACTGGTAATCTTGAAGATTCATCTAGTTGGTAGGATACTACCAATTACTACCAGAAACAAAAAAGAATTTGTTTTACCACTGCGTGTCATTGGAATAACGAGGCTCGAAGGCCACCAAGCATGGCGACCTAATGTGAAAACTGCAGACGTTGCTCGGCAACGGCTTCACCCCATAGAACGAAAGAAAATCTTTTGTTGTCAAATTTGGGTAAGTCTTCCCTAGGGGCTCCAAACATGTGAAAAACCACGCATGAACACATAAGAACACGCCAAGCATGCAAGTGAAGATGGGCAGGGGCAAACCCCATAAAATCCAAAACATCATGGACATGACGTATGAAAGGGAATTGCAGCCCATGCGTGAAGGCACTCATTTTAAGGGCCACATCGCCGACGAACCGTTCTTTGTCAGTACACCCTGCTCCTAGAATAGAAAGCTTCACTGAATTTGGGATTCAGTAAGTGGACCTTAGCTTCGCCAAATCCTGCTTGGACAGGGTGGAACGCAAAGAAAAATCCTCAAAAGAGGTAGGGATACGACTAAGGGAAGACTTGACAGCAGGTGAAGGACATCCCCTCGCTGGAGTTTGGCCGGAAGAACGAATGGGAGTACAGGAAGAACCACGGCTAGCCATTGTAAGAGAAATACGTTCTTGAAGATAACACTAACAGNTAAAAAAAAAAAAAAAAAAAAAAAAAAAAAAAAAAAGAGGTAATCATGAGGGTTCTTGAGAATCCGAAAGGTTGGCTACACTGACAGTTACCATTTCCTTCAAATAAAAGACGTTGAAAGAGCGTGAATGTCTGTGGCTGACCTGGGCCACATTTGGAAGAATGGGTATAAACTTAAACCCATACATTATCTGTCATGGACCCTCGGCAGGGTCAGAAAGGTTTAAATCTAGCTAACCGACTACTTATTGTAAGCCAGTTGGGTAAGGATATAATGTGGGAGTAGAAAGTGTGAAACTAATCAATTTCCTATGTGCTGGCACACAGAAAGTTTGCGGGGTAACTGGAGGGGATATTTGGGTCCTCTTGCTGTCAAGTTCATGGTTGCTAAGCTGGCCCAGCTTACCACTTTGACCTACAAGGGCCCGTGGGGGCATGTTATCAACAAGGGAGCAGCACTATTCGCAAGAACATAACGCCATAAGATGAAGACAGTTATCCTGATATGGATAACCCTATAAATTAGGGCTGCTATTCATCCTCCTTTGCTAGGTGATAATTAGAGATATACGCATAGAATGGATGGTTATCTACTCCCTCGACACGTTCCTGCATCTCCCTCGACACGTTCCTGTGTCTCTATAAATGGTACATGAAGGTACAAATGCTCTCCTGAACTTCTTGAGATATTTTATACTGAGACAACTTCTCTAACTTAGGCATCAGAGCTTATTCTGGGCACTCAGTGTCGTCGAGTTGTTCATTGCAGGTCATTTGAGTGGCTGGTAGTGTGAAACATGTCCTTTACACATACAATGATCGATGTTGTCCTGTAGGATGTTTGTCATCTTCCTTCAATTCTTCTATCTGTATTAATTTATATATTCGTTTATGTATTATTTTAGATATATATAATTAAGATATAATAATTAAAGAGTAATCATAATTCCATTTTCATGTTATTTCAGTATACTGACACCTAAGGTAAAACAAAAGTTCTTAAACATAATTTTTGGATCTATAGATCGAATATTCGAGTTGGTACGAAGAAGTACTAATGATTGCGTTGAAGAAGTCTATCTTCATTGTGGGCAACAGTACTGCATGCAGTTTAGTCGTGGCCTAAGGCCATACATCTAAATAAGGATTTTTATTTTAAATTAGACATTATATTATTATTCCAATTTTAGATACATAATTACAAACCAGAATTTTTACACTTTTTCTATTAATATAACATCTTACGTTTAATTAATAATGTTTTATAATCAATTTAATTAGTAACTCTCTTTTAGAATAATAAAGAACATAAGTAGATAGGTCATGCTTTCAGTAAGTATATTCTATAAGAAATACAAACATCCAGTAAAAATATTAACATATAAAGTTTAGAATTACATGACCTAGCTAGTAAATTAAAGCTTATGAGAAAGTACAACAACCAACTATTAATACTGTAGGGCGGTGCAAAAATTCAAAAATTTGACTCCGACTCCGCTTCGTTGAAGTTGGAGCTCAAAGAAAATGGAGTAGCGTCGGAGTCGAAATCAGAGTAGGAGGTGTTGTCTAACCGACTTCAACTCCAACTTTACCCTCAGACTCCGACTTCGACTTTGACTCAAATATTGTACATATGTTTTAATACTATGTATTTATCTATATATTGATAATATATACTCATATAAAATGGCTAGAACTTATAGAATTAAATTCAATATTATACTTGTATGTGTTAATTATTATAAAATAATATATTTATACTATAATATAAATAGATCAATAGTTTAGCATATGTAAACATCCTAGTATTATTACCATACATAATCAAGTATAGAAATAAGTTAGTTACGAGTATAGAAATAAGTCTAGTATAATAAGTTAAATAACATGTAATATTATAATATAATAACTTGTAATTAGACACTAGCACTAAGTCTAGTATAGAATTAAGTTAAAAATAAGCTAAACACTAGTATAATAATACATAATACTAATGTATAATAACATGTAATTTACTTAAAAAAAATAACATGTAATTAGATACAATAGTATAAGTCTAGTATAGAAATGAGTTAGAAACTAATATAGAAATAAGTCTAGTATAATAAGTTATAAATAAGTTAGATATTGGTATAATAACATATAATACTATAGTATAATAATATGTAATTATATACTGTTGTATAAGTCTAGTATAGAAATAATTAGCTAGACAATAGCATAGAAATAAGTCTAGTATAATATTAATAAGTTAATAACATGTAATAATGTAACGACCGTCCTTGTGATGAGACTTTTATAAAATAATTTTAGAAAAGATGACGAGAATTACCGTTCGATATAAAACTTTTTACTTCCATACCCAGGGTGCAAGATTGTATGTTATAAAATAAATGTGCTTTGAGAAAAAAATAGGTTTACAGCAGAAAACATTAATCTTACAATATAATAAAAGGCCTCTCATGTAGTTAAAACTCTCATGTCTAGACTTCCGTGCTCTTCCCCATGCAGTGTCCGTCCTAATGCGTATTGCTCATTCAGTCCCTGTGGGGGGAGGGTCATACATAAAAACTAAAATGAGTCGATGACTCGTAAGCATTACTTCATACAGTTAAAATATAATAATATAAGTTTTTAGTCATGCATTCATCATTCCATACATATATACTATAAATACAGCATGCGTGCGTTCCTTTGGAAACGTCACTAGATGAGATTTTTCTTTAAAAAGGCTTTCTCTTAGTAAAATGTTTCTTCCGTTAGTGCCTTCATTTCTTTAAGGGTTCGATGCATTCATGCCTTCGTATATTCATACATTCTTTCTTATCACTTTCATTGGCTGGTACATACTATTACGTCACGTGTGCTGGGATTAGTGGTCTTCCTTTAGATTCAGACTCTGCCCGTGGCCACGGGTTGGGAATCCCTTTTCAGTCAGGGGGTAGCATTGGGTGCACTACCAATACTACTTACCTGGCATTGCAATTTGCCCATTCATTCATGTGGTCGATACGTATTTTCATACAGTAAACATTCATTTCATTAGTCATTTCTTTTCAGTTCAATTCTTTTCATTTAGCAGTTCTTTCATGGGAAACCATCATTTAAAAGTATGGGCTTAAATATCGTCTTTCATGGCATCCATAAGCATCAGTTCATGGCATCCATAAAAGCATCAGTTCCTGGAGACATTTTAAACAACATACATAAAAGCCTCGACATTTCTTTCCTTAGAAAATACATACAATAGATACAACATATAGTCATCCATTCACATGCGTACAATTAATACTTTTGGGTGCGTAAAAAGGGGCTGCCAAGGAAGAGCCTTTACATACTTCTACCTTTGAACGCTTAATATGCTTTCGCAAAAACATCGTTTCGTAAGGCATCATAAAGGAAAAACGTTTCGTTTTCATTTTCTTGTATTTTTGAAAGCTTTAGAAGAGTATGAACGCAATACTTACTTGGACACTATGCTACTTTCATATCATGCAGTCCATTCATGTGTGTGTCAGATAACAACCTATATGCATACACATAACCTTAGCGTCATTCTCTATCTAGAGCATAAGCAACTTAAACTAGAAATAGAGTTACACTCCAATTTGAACACTCTCCTTCTATCCCTTGCTCTTACATACCTTTTACTATGCTAAAATCTTCGAGATATATTTATGGTCACTACATCCTCCAAACTCAAGGTCTTGCCTCGAGTGCTCATCCACTAAAGTGAACTCATGATTCACCTTAAAATTAAGACACTAATACCTTCGTCTTACTCCTCATGTTGACCACATTCCGATGCATGATTCCGACCGACAGAATCAGGCATCCCAATCCTAAACAAAACACTCGTCACTGCCTCCATGCATCTTAGCTCACACTAATCCTCATTCCCATCCATGCAAGCTACACGGCTCCATGCCAACCCTGAGGCTTAAGCACAGTGTAACTATGCTTAGAACAGATTATCCATTACATATGGTGAATCCGTCTGGTACATGTGTCTCACTAGACTACACTAGTACCTTACCCCTTCATCACCTAAGATCAACACATAACATGTTGATCACATGCTCGTAGGGACAGCGCCATACTCCAATACAAACCTTCTCTTAACCTGGCTAGCACGACTCTTCATGCTACCTGTCCTTTTTTGACAGTTCATCCCAACACTTCAACACGACAAGTCTCTGTTCACAACTACGCCTTATGTCACATCGTATAGCTTGAGACTACTCTCAAACTACACCGTGACTGTGTCACGTCCAGTGTTGTGAATACCGTACCATACCAGCCGTACCCGTACCGGCCACTGGTACTATATATATTTCGTATTGGCCTAAATACTGGCCTGTATTTCGGCCTGTACCGGCCAATATTTCGGCCTTTAATTTTTTTTCATTTTTTCAAACTACAAGCTCATTTTTTGACTTCCAATTCAGATTAGACTATTTATAATTTATATATATGTAATTATATATAATTTAATCATATATAGACTTTTATTTGAAAATATAATTTATATATTTATATATATAATTTATTCATATATCAACTATCATGAAGCGATATACGAAACAGTACCGGTACAGAAATATATCGTTCCAGTGCCTTAACTGGTACGACATCCGGTACGGTATTCAAAACATTGGTCACGTCACCTGACATCCCGCTACGTTATTTCTACGCCAACTCCTGACTCATCGTGAGTATGGTCTCTCGCGTACTCTTCTCACATCGTGACATCTCGTCACGTTTTTGCCACACCATTCCCACACTAACTCCTCACCTATTACAAGCATGACTGCCAATAACCATGTCACTTCGTGACATTCCCTGTCATGTTTTCACTGTGCACTCTTACACTTGTTCTGCCACTTCACACATACTCCCAGCCTTAAGTCAATCATGGTGACACTTGTCACCTCAGACTATAGGCCACATCACAACTACTTCGGGATACTGTTCCACAATTTTCGACACTACTCACCACACTCTACGCCCATCAATCACACAACCACCCTTATCTTTGTGACACACCACACGGTGTATCGCTATGCCTCATGGAGTACGCTCCACATATACTTCCTCCATACACGCTACGACCCATCACCATTATAGCATACCCGCTATATGGTGCATCACTCCACCACATAGAGTACACTCTATGTGTACTCCCTTCACACATGCTACGCCTTACAGAGTACACTCTACGTGTACTTTTCCCATTCCACATTACACCAAGAGGGTATATTTTACATATACGCTCCGTATTTCACACTACGCCACAAGAGTACACTTTACGTGTACTCTCATCCCAATCCACACGACGCCACATCATCACTACAACTCATACTTCACAACCACACTTCACAGTACAGTTTATAACACTACACATCATACAGGACATATACGCCCAACACTTCATTACATGGCACATCACAATTACTAACAACACAGTCCACAATCTAACCAACCAACTAACATAAATAACGAGGGATAGAGGGTTATACCATCGTCGGGGTTGACCCGTGCATTGTTCACTGACCGTCACGATTGATGACGTCGGAAGGGTCGTACGTGGCTGCTAACCCACGTACGGTGGCTATAGGGGTGGATCTATGCGTAGGAGGGTTGGGTCATGGGAATAGCTAGGTCTGGTCTTAGAAGGGCTCATGGTGGCCTCATGGTGGCGGTGAGGGGCGGAACATGATGGATCTGGCCCTGTACAGTGAACCCAGGAGGGTGAGGGTTTGTGTGAAGTTGGGGGTGGCTGTGGACTACGGCTGGCAATGGAAGGGCTTAAGAGGTGACGTGGAGGGGCATGGTGGCGATGGAGTGGCGGCACGATGGCTGAAGGCCACAGATTTAGCCGTGAGGTGGAGGAACACCTGTGAGAGAGTGAGAGAGCGTGCGGGAGGAGGGAGGCTCGGCTGGGTGTGGGGGTGGCTAGGGGAGGTGGAGCTCGACCGTGGGTATGGTAAACCCATGCGTTGAGGCTACGTGCGTGTGGTCTAGGGAAGAGGTAAGGCGGCTGGGTCTAAGGAGGAGGAAGGGGGTGGTCAGGGGAGACGCGTGGTGGTGCTCGGTGGGGCTGGAGGCTGACGATGGTAGTGCTATGACGGTGCGAAGTGAGGAACCCGAAAGGAGAGAGGGGCTCGCATGAGGGAAGAGAAAGCTGTCGTGTGGGACTTCGACGGTAGGGGATGCTCGCCGGCGTGAGGGGAGGCAAGTGAGGTGGTCGGTGTCGCCACATGGTGGCACATGGCGGTGCTGGGGGCTGAAGAAGGAGATCAAGTGAGGGGAATGGGGTTTCAATCAGGCTCAAGGGGAGAGGGAGGAGAGAGAGACGGAAGGGAAAACTGAGGGAGACAGAGAGAGAGTCTGGGTTTTAATTCTAACCCTTTATCTTGGGATCTTCAGAACGATCTAACGGTGGAGGATTAAAACACTGATTTGAAAATGCGTAAACATTAACTTAACTAAAAGCACTGAGAGGAATTAAGGTATAATATTATTTAAACTAAACTTTAGTTTATAAAATAATATTCCTTCGTCATTAATAAAATGATGAAGTCATATTTAATATCTTTAATAGAATAAAACCATTTAATTAATTAGAGTTTTCAACATAATTTAAATCTCATAATATTTTAAATAGCTGGAATCATTTTAATAAAATGATATTAAAATGATTTCTAACAATTATAATATTTTTTGAGCTCTTTAAAAATATTATAATTGTCTTATTTTAAATCAAACTTAGTTCAATAACACTGAAACTGCCTCATATAAATATTTTTAGTGCATTTAAAATACCGGACGTACTTTAGAAATCACATAATAACTTTAGAAACATGCCATCGAGATTTGACATGCATAACGAGGCTCGTAGTCGCTAAAGAGAAGGGGCAGACTGTTACATAGTTTTCGTCCTTAAAATTTGCTTATATCAGAAAGAAGGAAGGGGTGTTATAATTTTGTTTTCCTTAGGCCTCAATTTATATTAAGTCATCTTAAGATTAACCTCAAGAGTTGGGAGAACGACATATCTTCTTCGGTTGTCTCTCCTTAAATCCTTGTGGCCATGTAACTATATAAAGATTTCTGAAAAAATAAATAAAAAATTCTCAAAGCATTGAGGAAGGTTATGTGGATGGTTTACCCTATGTATTTACAAAGAAAAATGCTACTTTGCCCACTCTATTTGTCCCCTCATTTTGAAACATCATGTATTTTAATGTTTTACTTGATAGTTAAGGAAGTGACTATTAGTAATTTGATATTTTTCTTAAAAATATTTTAAAATAATAAAAAAAATATGAATAAGTAAGATAGAGCAGTGCACTCTGAGCGGCAGAATAGCACCGCTCATTTATAAAAAGAATAATCCTATCGAATCCCTAAAAATCCCTATTTTTAGGCGGTGCATTGTTGATGGTTGTACACAACCCTAGGCGGCTAACTTTCTTATCTACATGATCGAATATTTATATATTACAATGAGTAGCTTCAAATCATGTTTGTTCTTATTTAGTGAATACTTTCTTAACAGTATATACATTGAAAATATGCATGTACAAATAAAGCCCAAATCATCGTCGTGAGCCAGAGATGATTATTTTCTCTATTTCGATCTGTTGTAAAAACCTCCATGATCTTTTTTGATTGGTTTCCTACGTTTTTACAAGTATTTGTGGGTTCGATCTCATTCTTGCTAAACTATACTTTGATATGGTTCGTGCACTCGCAAGTATAATTAAAATTTTACAATATTATTCATAAAATTTTCATCTCATCTCATTCTCAAACATCCCCGGCCATTACCCAAACCATTGAAGTACTCTCTCCGGTAGACGCTATTTAATGGCCCAAAAATAAATAAACAAGGACCAAGCTGTGATGTCTGCTTCTGCAATTATGTACTGTTCTTTATATTTTCTTTTTCTTATTTCTTTTTCCTTCTTTTAACTGTCATACTATTCTAAACCTTGTGTTTTAGTTTCATTGATTTCAACGTATTAAACATTCATTCTAAGTATGCATGTTGTTCTAAACTTTAATTATATCTTAGTATTACTTCTATTTGATCCTAGTCATTCATTATAAGTATATTTATATTACTTGGGAGTATTTTTCTAATATTATAATTATAAAAATTATTAGTTAGATCACCAAAATAATTTCTTGGTAAGTCTGTTATAATTTGTAAGAGAAAAAACATAACATCAAGTTCATTTGAATAATTAGTAACTAAACAAGAGTCATCATTTTTGACAGAATAAAATAAAAACTAACATTTTAATAAAATATTTATTGCATCTCAAACATTACAAGACTGTTTTGCAATACGTCTCGTTACGGTTTTTCTCCTTATACCTCAATTTATATCGAGCCGTCTTGAGATAAACCTCGCGCTAGAGTTGGGAGAACGGCACGATCTCCTTCGGTTGTCTAACCCCTTAAATCTTTGTGGCCTTGTAACTATATAAAAAAACTCGAGCAAAACAAATCTTTCTCAAGCATTGAGGAAACTTCTATGCAGGATGATTCAACCTATGTATTTAAAGTTGGAATCATCCTATCGAATCCTAAAAATCTCTCTTTTCTCAAGCATAGAGGAAACAAACATTACAAGAAGACTGATTATTTATGACCAACTATTTCCTGCGAAAATGACTATTGCTAAAATGAGTTTATTTTCGTTGCAAATAGTCATTTTTCGTCGTAAATAATTCATCACAAATACTCGTTTTTCTTGTAGTGAAATCTTTCTCAAGCATTGTTGATGTTGTACACAACCCGGCCTAGGCGGCTAACTCTCTTATCTACATCGAATATTTATGTATAATCAGACTGATCTTAAGTACATGCATCTACAAACAAAGTTGGAACGGCCATACCAAGACAAATGAGAAGGCTTGTACGGCCGTAACCACATCTGAGTTATTATTTTTTTATATACACTTTCATGTTTAATCAAGTTCAGATGATCATCGATCGTACGTACTTGTCATGCATGCCCTCAATTAACTATTAAATATTGGCGTCAACAAGGAAATAAAAAACTATTATTAAGACTGATTAGGGCCGGTTACTATTGGAGAAGTTTAGGGATTGATTGCTTATAAGCTTCTCCTATATATAAGGATTACTGCAAGCATTGTCTTTCAAGCAGTCCGTGAGTATATTGGAAGTTTCAAACCTAAAAGAGAAAAGGAGATCATGGGAATCCAACTCAAGTTTGCTTTGCTAGTCATGGGAGTTATTGGAAGTTTCATCTCAGTGGTTTCCGCCACTGCAGGAACTGCTACTGTGAATACAATTTACGTCCGTGAGTATATTAATCATAAAACCCTCCTGATCTTTATTTCCTCGATCTTTTACAGTTCTAGTAGTGTAGTTTTGTCTAGATTTACTAGCTAGCTAGGGACAGATCTCAAGTTTACATACACATATCATGTATAGACATACATTATTCATACAGATCTCAATTGTATTTCGAGGATGCAAAATTGGCACCAAGTTTCATATATAACATGAGATTTATATAAGATGAGTTCCATTTTGATATCAAACTAACAATAAGCTGTACTGTTTATATGGGGGTGGGCATATATATATATATATATAGCATCTGCATGCTTTGGCTACGAAGACCAAGGCGTTATGACTGCAGCAGCTAGCGATGCCTTATGGGACAATGGTGCTGCATGCGGTAGAATGTATAGCGTTAGTTGCACTGGCCCTACAAACCAAGGAGTGCCACAACCTTGCACTGGTAGTCAAGTAACAGTGAAGATTGTTGACTTTTGCCCTCCCCCTGGATGCCAAGGAACTCTCGACATCGCTCAAGAAGCCTTCTCCCAGATCGCCGACCCTGCTGCTGGAAAAATCACAATCGAATACAATCAGTAAGCTAAAGCCTCTCATTTTATATTTTAAGTGGCTTTATATAACAATTATTAAATAGAAAATCTCTTGAAATGCAACACATCAATCAGAGATAATAAAACCCATAATAAACAACAATATTTATCTTTTCTTTGTTGTTGAAACATTAATCCCAATAACTTCTTCTGTGAATTACAGGGTTTGATTTATCTGCATGAGAAGACAAAGCTGTTTCTAAAGCCAGACTACCCGATCATTACGATGTTGAGATAAAAGCAGATCATCCATGGACATTAGATATTTTCCAAGAATGAAAAAGATCCGTGAATGGAATAATATTTTTTGTAGTCAATATGTAGTATTTTGCTCATAAGTTCTGATAATCTCTCATTTGAAACATTTCTGATTTCTGGTGTTCCTAAACAAAATATAGATTTAAATAATTAAAAGACAAGAGTGACAGCAGTATATTTGCAGAGCCACTATTTATATCAAGGACAATTTGCTAGACCCCATGTATGATCCCAATGAAAAGCTTGCCGTAAATGTTATAAATGATACAGAAGCTGGTAACTAGCTCGGTGATAAGGAAGCCGCCCACTCGGTTGGATACAGCGTTTTAAAAGTTTACCAGTACTTGACCAATGTAAATCCACCAGTACATGACATAGATCAAAAGAAAGAAAGAAAAATCATCTTCTGAATTCGCCAAATTAAATAGAGAAATTGCATCCAATAAGATTTGGCACGACCCATCATATAGTTGAATAATTTAGCCACGCCCCATCATATAATTGGATTGAGCTGATTTGTATATTTATTTTTAATCTAATTAATATAATTTCATATATAATACAAAAATAACTATATAAATCATTCACAATGACAACTAGATTCATGATAATATATTTTATTATCAATATCCAGACCAAACGGGCGTGGAGGTCAAAAGACCCCACTACCTGCCATCAATTAGCCACTAGTGTCGAGTCTAACTCACGNGAGGTCAAAAGACCCCATGACCCACCTGCGGTTAGCCACCGGTGTCGAATCTAAGTCGTGGTGCAAACAAACGGGCATGGAAGTCAAAAGACCCCATGACTCGCCAGCAAGTAGCCATTAGTGTCAAGTCTAACTAGCATTGCAAGCAAACGGGCGTAGAGGTCAAAAGACCCCACAACCCACCAACAGTTAGCCATCAGTGTTGAGTCTAACTCGTGATGCAAGTTAAAAGGCCATGGAGGTCAACAGACTCCACGACAAACCAACTGTTGGCTACCACTATCGAGTTTAACTCCATTTGCAAGCAAACGAGCGTAGGGGTCAAAAGACCCCATCCCACAACATAAGGCCCATACAAAAATTAAGGTCCAAGGAGTCAGCCAAGTACTCAAGGAGCAAAAATTAAACTATACAGAAAAATAAGGCAAAAACAAAAAAAAAAAGGTGCAGTTGTTACACACAGAGGGCCAATTCAAGGGCCAAACATTGTCCAAAACCAAGACAAAAGGTAAAACTCATATAGACATAATAAAAGCTGAAGAGACAACATTTTCTTTGTCATGAGGAGGGGGCCCCACCAGAGCGGGATGAGGATGTTGGGGTAGGAAAGGCGTCAGGCATGGTGTTATGTCCCATGGCGTCCACAAATTAATAGGAAACTGCATCGGGTTGGAACTCCTCCAAGTCCAAGCTCCTCAAACTAGAACATGGGATAGCTAGTAGGTGAGCCTGCAAGTGAGCCATACTAGCCCCATAGCCATACCCAAATGCCCGGTCCCTAACAGCACTTGCAGCAGCCAATTGAGGATGCAAATGGACCAACTCCCCATTGGCAGAAGC
>QEOW01000684.1:102217-121535 GCA_003123825.1 Juglans hindsii
CATATCATGATACTTTGTTTAATATTTAATATTGTTCGTATAAGATTAGTTTAAAACAATATGAAACTCATTGAAGCATTTAAGTAGTAGCAAGAATTTAACTACTGTTATTTTTTTCGAGTATAACACTTAGCAACTAATCGAGATTTATATTTTTCAACCAATGTATAAAACTACAACTCGATCAATTTCATAAACCTTATAATAGATTGTTTTCTAGCAAATTGATTAACTCTTGTGGTAGTAGTCTTTGTCAACATATATATCTGACCCACACGTGAAAAGAAGTGTTAAGATATCAAATAAATAATAAAATCTATATATTTCTATCAACTTAAGCTTTTAGGACAAGTGGTGATTTCACATAGTAAACGAGAATGTTTGGTTTGGGATAAAGAGGCCAATGTTTGCCCCCACCGATTGTCGTGGCGCGCGTCGCCTAGGATTCACACTTCCCCTCACGTGTGGGCTAAACTCACCTTCAATGTATAGCTCAACACGTGAAATATTTAATTAAATGAGATAGAATGTAAAGTCAGGATTCGAACTCAGAACCTTTATTTTGATACCATGTGAAATCACCACTTGTCCCAAAAGCTTAAGTTGATAGAAAGATGTAGATTTTATTACTTATTTTATATCTTAACTCAGAACCTCTGCTCTGATATCTATTTTCTGCTTTCCTACATTTCCTACATTGTTTAGGGCACCTCTACCCTTCTCTTATTTTAATGTATGCATGCATGTTGATTAGGGAAAAAAATAGATTTGAATTTTTGAGTTTTTGACTAAACTCTAGAGCCTATAATAAAAGAAAAAGAAAAACGCTACTCTGTTGCTCCAAATGTACCGCTCGGTTTGACCGCTTGATAATTTTTTTTTTAACCGAATGATGATATAAGTGATTTTAAGTGTATTGATTTATTTTTTTATTTTTTTAAAATATTTAAATACATTAAAAAATGTGAATAAAAAAAATTATTTTTGTAACTAGCAGTAACACCGAACGGTTCTACTCGGGTGGCAGAGTAGCACCGCTCAAAGAAAAATAGATAGGTGAAGTGTATTTTATAATATTTATAATTGTCCAAGTGAATTTTTTGGTTAATATGAAATATTTAATAAATATTATGATACATACTTTATCTATCTATCTTTTACTCGAGCACCCAAGTGTAAAAAGAAAAAAGAGGAAGAAAGAGATGCTAATATAGTTTGAAAATATTTATTTATTATTCTCACATCACACATCACATTTAATTTTTTAATTTTTTTTTCTTATTAAATATGTGATAGATAGATGATGAGTAAAAAAATTTAATTAATTTAAAAAGAATAAAATTAAATATAAATTTAAAAAAAATAAAAATAAAATAAATATGATGTATAATGTCCGCAGATCACGAGTAACAAAGCTCGAGTAGTTTTGATTACATTGGAAGGCATGCCTCTAATTTGTGGGTGAGGCCAATTCATGCATGGGTTTGGTTGGGTTGGCTCGCAATTTAAGTCAAATAAGAAGGACAAAAAAAGTCATCTCGGACTCGGACATATATCTTCTCTTGTTTTTCAAGTTTTCAACGTCTCGCTCAGCGCGGTAGCCTTTTTAATTCAAAGGCTGAGAATATTCAGAGGCAGCGGAGAAAAAGCAATTCACAAAACAAAGTAAAAATAAACGAAGTCGATGCCATAACCACCAGTACTCCTCAATACCCTCGTATTTTTCAGAACCTTATATTAATCAGAGAGAGAGAGAGAGAGAGAGGAGGGGGAGATTTCTTTTCTTCACTTCTCAATCTCCTTCGCAGATTCCAAAATAGTTTGAAGATTGTGACATGCGCTTTATATTTTTTGGTTTTTGAATTCTGGAGATCGCCGTTGCAGGAGGGGAGACAATGTCATTAAATTGAGGCAATTTTTCTTTTTAAGTGAAAACAACGTTTACGCTGTTGATTGTGACAATGCACGCAAATTCTACGGCCTTGTTTGGTTTGGAAGAATAAAGTATGTGATTTCGAATTTGTGTTCTCTTGCTTTAAGAATCTAGCTCTTTTTTTTATCTCCCCTTGAAATGTTTGTTCAGTTTCATTTTCATTTTGTGTGTATGTATATTAAGCGTCTGGAGTTGAGATTTGGATTGGAGTCTTCATCTCCGGTTATATCCAACTGAACACAGTCCAATTGGTGTTCGAATTTGTTGTCGGTCGAGTTATGTTTTGTTTTGTTTTTTCCGTTGAACGCCGGAAATCTGAGTTTGGTCTATAATTCGACTTTTTGGTGCATCAAAGTTTCTTTTTTGCTCAAATGTACTGGAATTTTTTGTTGGAACTCGTCAAGTTATAATAGATTGCGGATTTAGAAACAAAACGCTGAAACAGCCAAAAACAAATTTTCGTCTGGAAATAAAATCTCAGACGGTCAGACGGCCATTTTCGGAGCTCTCTGTGCAGGGCACTAAACTGCACATGGAGCTAGTGAAGAATCTTCCATAGATCACAAACATTCCTTGAAAATGACGGTGAATTCTCAGACTTCGATGTAGAGCTCTCTCTCTCTCTATGTGCATGTGCTTGTTTTTTCTTCCATTAACAATGTATATTCTAAATGTCTAATATGTGAGGGAAGGCTGCGACAGTCTGTAATTGGGGACCATTTAAAAAGAACTGCAAGATTCCCATTAAACTACAAAGCCCATTATTTGTTTGTCTCAGGAAGAAAATAAGAGTTTGATTATTTATTGGGTATCTATGCAGTCTGATGTTCCTGATCTAAGAAAGTCGGACAAAATGTGGTTGAGTTTGCATTGACCCATGATTAGTTTGTTGATGCAGATCATGATTGTGGCAGAAAGTTTTGGTGGCCTTCTGAGTTCTGTACAAAACCAACAACGGTTGCTTTATTGAATAGTCGGAACCGTTATGCGTTAGTCCAATAGCGAGGAAAAAAGTTTGAGGAGCCTAAGGAAAGAGGCAACGACAGGCGGTCTTTATCAGGACTCATTGATTTCTTGATATATGGTCTCTATTTCAGTCTTGCTTGGAGGTGGGTTTTGGAAGAAGAGCAGGAATATTGAGTAATGGGAGCAGCTGGTGGAGAAGAGCTAATGCAAGGGCCGAGTGGCCGTGAGGAGAATATATTTGTTTCAGTTCGGCTGAGGCCATTGAATGAGAAGGAGATTGTGAGGAATGATGTGTCGGAGTGGGAATGCATCAATGACGACACTGTCATATACAGGAATAACCTTTCAGTTTCTGAGCGGTCCATGTACGCAACTGCCTATACATTTGGTAAGAAAGCGTTATTACATTTACAAATTTAGTCTCTTTTGCTGATGCATTTAGTGGCTCTTAATAGTCAAATTGTGTCAATTATGGCATATCATTGATGCGATCATCTTGGTTACCAAGAATATATTAACACATTTGCTGTAATGCCCAATTTCACTCCAGTCTTCTGGATAATGGAAATTTTTGCTTGACCTGGATTCCGATTTTAGGAGGTGGAATTTCTGCTACTCTTACTTTGTTTGTTCTCTTTTTTAAATTCGTCTGTCATTAATAATTCTGACTTTATCCCCAGCTTTCGGTAAACCTGGCCATACTGATATGATAAACTCTTTCCTTAACTTGGATATTGATTGCTCTGTGGTTTTGTTAGAAAAAGCATTTGTATTGATATTATGTCTAACATATCTGACTCGGGTTTTGTTTTTATATTTACTACTCTTCTGATATGTGTTGTTTTGTTTGTATATTTTTGGTTTTAGACAGAGTATTTAGGAGTGATTGCTCCACAAGGCAGGTTTACGAAGAAGGAGCCAAGGAAGTTGCACTTCTAGTGGTCAGTGGTATAAATGGTGAGTACCTTAAGTTTTGGTTTCTTTATCATTATTGCTGTTTCATGAAATTTGCCTGTCACCCCACAATATCTACATTATTTTCAATGGTAACCTATTTTTCAGCAAGTGTTTTTGCATATGGACAAACAAGCAGTGGAAAGACGTATACCATGAGTGGAATTACCGACTACACTGTAGCAGATATTTACGACTACACGGAGAAGGTAATTGAAATATTAATATCGGCTTCCCTTATTTATTTTTATTCATTTCATTATTTTCCAGGGCTTCCATTAATTTGATCCAGTGGTGTGAATTTTTAGCATAATGAAAGAGACTTTCTTTTGAAGTTCTCTGCCATGGAGATTTACAATGAATCTGTCAGGGACCTCCTAAGTGCAGACAATACCCCGTTAAGACTTCTTGATGATCCAGAGGTGATTATCATTTTTTTATATGCTGAAGAACTGTATATGAAGGTTTTCTCCACTAATAGTTTTCTAATCTGATAGAGAGGGACTATTGTAGAGAAACTCACAGAGGCAACTCTGAAGGACTGGAACCATTTTAAAGAACTTTTATCAGTCTGTGAAAGTAAGGAATAAGGATGCTTCAAACTAGTCTTTCTTTTTCACCATATCATGTGTGACTGCACCCATAAACAATGTCCTCATTTATTTTTGCAGCTCAAAGACAAATTGGGGAGACATTCCTGAATGAAGCAAGTTCCAGATCTCATCAGATTCTTAGGCTGGTATAACTGGTTGTCATTGTAAAATTTGAATGAACCATTCCTGATGATTTTTCACATTTGCTCCTACTGAATAATGTGTTTCTGTCAGACAATTGAAAGTTCAGCACGTGAGTTTCTTAGAAATGACAAGTCAAGCTCCCTTTCAGCTACCGTGGTATGACTTGCTAAATTTTTTATTAGGAAAAAAGAAAAGAAAACCATGGTTCAATTGGTATGAGCAACGATGTCAACAATGTCTTTTTGTTTTGGTACAGAACTTTGTTGACCTTGCAGGAAGTGAGCGTGCATCTCAGTCGTTATCAGCTGGTGCAAGGTTGAAAGAAGGTTGTCACATAAATCGCAGCTTGTTAACTCTGGGAACTGTTATCCGTAAGCTCAGGTTTGCCAGTCAAGCTTGAATCTTAACTTCTTGCAGTTTACTGAAGTCACGATTTATACTTGTTGCTGCCTGTGCTTTTAGCTTATTTATATCCACGAACATTCAGCGAAAGGATTATTATTGAACATGTCAGTGAGATTGCCTAAGAGTTACTGATAATACTTTATTACTTGTTGCACTCAGTTACAGTGTTAGCACTGGTTTGTCATAGCAGCTCCTCAATTTTACGCCTAGCTTTATGATTCACTAATTTGAGTGGTTAGGGGTTCCAACTCTGGTGATCAAATTTCAGCCCTTAAATTTGTTGATAAACATTTTATGCAATATAAGACTACTAATAACATGGCTAGCATGTTCCTTTCGCATTAACATGTTATAAACTGGAGCCTTGCAACTTGGCCCCGTTTGGATAGTGAAAGTCTTTCATCTTATCTCATCATTACAACTTTCCCAAATTCCCACACAAAATATAATAAACAATTCAACTTTTTCAAATCCCAAAACAATAATAATATTCTAACAATATTTTATTCAACTTTTAACTTTCATCTAAAATCATCTCATCTCATCTCATCTCACTATCCATACCGCACTTAATGTAACATTTTGTTGTCATCATGTATATATTGTGCCATCAAATATCACACTATAAATTTATGAGGATTGACTAGGGCAGCCATTCTGATTGTCGTTCCAGAAATTTGTTAAAATAGTTGCTATTGTAGCATGGAATCCTGTACGTGCTTGTCTTTCATTTTATGATTGAAACCCTAGCATAGAATGAACAATTACAATATTTATTGCTAATACAGCTAACTTTGATTTTGGATTCAGCAAGGGAAGAAATGGACATGTACCTTTTAGAGATTCGAAGCTGACCCGCATACTGCAGTCCTCTTTAGGAGGGAATGCTAGAACTGCCATCATCTGCACCATGAGTCCTGCACGAAGTCATGTTGAGCAATCAAGGAACACTCTTTTGTTTGCAAGTTGTGCTAAAGAAGTGTCGACCAACGCTAAAGTCAATGTAGTCGTGTCTGATAAAGTATTGGTAAAGAATTTGCAGAGAGAACTGGCTCGATTGGAGTGTGAATTGAGAAGTTCAGGACTAAGTTCTTTTACATCTAATTCAACTGCCTTACTTAGGGAAAAGGACCTTCAGATTGAAAAGGTAATCAAAAGGGTTTTTAGTAATAAATTAGCTTCCTACTAAATTCCCGGAGTACCTCAGGTGTCCTTCGCTAATATAAAGAAAAAATGCTTACATTTTATTAAAATTAGTGGTATATGTAATTAACAATACATACTGATGAAACTTTATTAGAGTTGGTAAACTTTGCAAGCATCACTGTTGATTCATCTTTGTTCATCCCGCCACACTTGATCAATGTATTTCTCTAACTTCCATCACCCTCTCTACTTGTCGATCTCTGCTTGTAGAGCCTTAAGGTTGGTGCTTAGGTGCATAAGGAAAGATGAGATTACTCCCATCGCTCAATTCTAACTTTATCCTAGTAGTGATGCTTATCCCTAGCTCAGCTACTTTTAGCATGTCATCGAATTATCACTAGAGTGACAAAAACGTATAAATCTGGCAAAGAGAGTGGGGTGGCTTTGAAAAATAATCATTAGGGAATAATGGAAGACAAATTGCTATTAATGCAATACCAAGAAGATATTTACTTGTTACCTATAAAAAAAAAAGAAGATATTTACTTGTTAAGACAACCTTGAGCAAAGTTGGAGCAACCTAAAACCATGAAAACGGGGTTATAGCAATTTCACTTTTATTAACAGACACTCAATCAACTTTATTAAGAGACAGTCAATCAACCTGTTATGGTTACTAGTGTCATAAAACTTGACCAGTCCTTAATTTTACCCGTGTCTGGTGCTCATAAAGTAGTTATCTTCTTCATCTTCCTAAAAATTATGTGCATGTGCATGTGCATGTGGAACTGTGGGTGTTACTATGCCATGTGACCTCTGATCTGACTATAAGCTGATCCATATGCCTATAAAGACATTGTACTGTTTTCTCCATTCATGCAACGTGCAGCATCAATTTTATCAGCTAAAACCTGGATTTGTTTGGTTATTTTTCCTTTCCCAATCATGCAGCTGATGAAAGAGATAAAGGAGCTGACTCTGCAACGAGACCTTGCTCACTCTCAGGTCAATGATCTCCTACAACTGGTTGGTGATGATAAACCTGCATTGGTACAGGTATGTCTGGAATAGACCCAAGTATCCTCTTTCCCTTGTCTACCTTACACTAAACATAGATTGTCCTTTCTGCAGGCAGGTCTAGATCATCATTACCCCAAATTGCGAGTGCGAACTTCATGGTTCTTTGAAAATCAAATGTCTGAGACACCCGTTTTGGCAGATCCTCACTGCCTTGATGTTGGTGTCAGATCTTGTGATGCATCTCAATATTCAGGCGGACACAGTAGGAGTAGTTCTGATGATAACTTATTCCAACTTCCTGACTTCGAACAGAACTTTTCATCGAACCATTCCTCCCCACACTTGTCGGTTACTGTTCCAAAATTTGTTGGACCTTATTGTTATCAAGAGGAGACTGAAGAACAGACTGATGAAAAATCAGAGGATATTTGTAAAGAGGTCCAATGCATTGAGATGGAAGAGCCAATAACGAACAGATTTTTAGAGTTAAATATTCCAGATTCAAGCCCAAAAAGATATGTAAATTCAAAAATGTCAGACTCAAGCCCGAACAGATATGCAAACAAAAAAATGTTTGATTCAAGCCTCAACAAATACATAAACTCAAGTATGTCATCTTCTGTAGCAAACACAGCTACCACCAGAGTAATGGCAGTTGAGAATGGAGATAAAGCAAATCAAGAGTTGGGTTTGCACCTGTCGAAGGAAGATAAATATTTGAATACCTTTGTTCCAGGTTTTGTAGTTCCATTCCCCGAAAGTCCATCTCCATGGTCAATAGAAAATTATATGCCTAGCTCTAGATGCTTGAGATTAACTCGAAGTAGAAGTTGTAAAGCAAGTCTTATGAGTAGTATGACTTCGCCGTGGTTTGAGAAGGTAGAAAAGCATGAGAGCACTCCAATTGGGTTTGAGAAAGACTTTACTGGAAGACCTGAGGGTCTTCAGAGAAAACTTTCTACCTTGAAATATGATGCTTTCATTGACAGTTTATCAAGAAGTAATTCTCAGACTTCAGCAGGGATTGTTGCTATTGATAAGCTTAAAGTGCTGGATGCCAAAAGTCCAGTTGATGAAGATAGTACCAGCAGATGTACTTCGATTGCAGGGATAAATGAAATGGTTGGTCTTCAGTGTGAGAATCAATGTTCTGATCATGTGGTGAGTGTTTATACAAAATCAATTAATGATTATCATATCCATTCACAAAACCTAGTGGATAATTAGTTACATGGAACATATCTGTATTTCCTTAATTGAGAACTTCACGAAGAACCATGTTTTTTTTTTTTTTTTGAACTTTTGAGAATCCAGCTACTGTCGTATGTTTGACATGGATTTTCATGTCTGGCAGATACTGGAGATAGAACCGAAGCCCATAGCTTCCGCAAAGAGTGTTAAAGAGGTTGGGTTGGACCCAATGCAAGTTGATACAGGAAGTCCTTCCAGATGGCCTTCAGAATTCAAAAGGCTTCAAAGAGAAATCATAGAACTTTGGCATGCTTGCAATACTTCATTGGTTCACAGGACCTACTTCTTCCTACTATTCAATGGTGACCCAACAGATTCTATTTACATGAAAGTGGAGCTCAGGAGGCTTTCCTTCATTCATCAAATTTTTTCCCAAGGTTCTCAAACTGTCGAAGATGGTCAAATTCTGACACCCACTTCAAGGTGATATTAATTACATCTCGTCTTCAAGGTTGCAGGTTTTGTTAAATTCAATTCAATTCAATTTAACTTGTTCATTAGGAGAATTCAATTGTGTTTCTTTTTGTGAACAGCATTAAGGCTCTACGACGTGAGAGGCAGATGCTGAGCAGGCAAATGCAGAAGATGCTTTCAAAACAAGATAGACAGAACCTATACCATAAGTGGGGTATCGGACTGAATACAAAGCACAGGACGTTGCAGTTGGTGCACTGCTTGTGGACCGACACCAGAAACATGGACCACATCACAGAGAGTGCTGGTCTTGTTGCAAAGCTGGTTGGTTCTGTTGAGCCAGGGAAGGCTTTCAAGGAGATGTTTGGGCTCAGCTTCACACCCCGATACTCAAGCCATAGATCTTTTCGCTGGAAATCCAATATGAAATATCTCCTGTAAGCTTGTTTCTGGATCCTCAAACAGAAAATCCATCAGATATTTAGTGACTCCTAGAGCTCCCTTTTTTTATATAATATATAGCTCAGTATGATTTTGTCACGAATTTAATAGTAAAAGAAAAAAATATCTCATCAGGAATCTTAATTATATCTTCTGATTCTGCTTGCAGTTTATTGTAAGAAAGCTTGTAAATTTTCCCCGCATAGAAATATACACAATTGCAATGCTGATGTTTTCTCCTTTTTTGTAAAGTAGTCTTCTCTGATGATAAATAATCAGAGCTGGAAACAGGAGTGTGTTGTATACGGTTTCATACCAATAACATTAATGTTTCTTGATCTTATATTTTCTTCATTTATCTCTCTTTTGCTCATGCTTTTCCTGAAATTCATCAGACAATATGGACGGACTACTTATAGGCCTGACCTCACCCACATTGACTTTAATATGCCGAAGTGAGCTGGGCTTGTGATGCAAACATTAAGATGGCATGTGCAGTTCATGCTCATGCTCATGCTCATGCAGCAGCTCGTGTTCAGCCAGCTCTCTTCCTTATGAAAGGATGTAGCTGAGTTGCTTTCATGAGTGATTTCATTATTTGCAGGGTGTAATTGTAACGAATCTTAAATTTGATCTCTTAAGATCATTGCAAACTCTTGACATCTTTTGAGATTCTGCAAATTGGAGTTAAAACTCCCATTCGTCTCGTCCTCCATTTACAGCATCTTTAGACGGTATGATAATTCTCAAAATTTTCGAAACTTCTCATAATTTCATTCTTGCACATCACTCAAATACAAAACACTTTTCAATTTCAAATTTTCAATTTTTTCATCTAATCATTTCCTAATCAATATTCAAACACAAAAATCAATACAAATTTTACAAATTTCAAAATAAAAATAATATTAAAAAAAATATTCAAACAATTTTTAAATTTTATAATATTTTTATTCAACTTTTTATCTCTCATTTTCCAAAACCCAATAAAACATTTTCACTCAAACTATTTTACTACTATTCACAAAATTCTGAAATACTTTTAAGTGTTCAAACATGGCCTTATAGTTTCTCTCAAATGGTATCACAGTGTATCTCATTTCTGTGTGTTATAAATACTCAAGGGACAATATCTAGGAGCTTTTCCTGCACCACAACTTTGTTGCTGCTATAGACGTTGGAGGGTTTATTTTGTTTGTTTCGAAATGGCGGTAGTCCTTTTTTTCTTTCTTTAAGCATGCATTATATATATATATTTACAAAGAGTTACGAAATAGATGAGTAGAAGGGGTGTAAAATACTAACAAACACTTTATTTATTACAACAAATTCAACATATATATATATATATATATATATATATATAGAGAGAGAGAGAGAGAGAGAGAGAGAGAGAGATGATGAAAAGAATATGGGATCAATAAATTGGTTTTCACTATATTGTGATAAACCAAGGGAGAGGTACTCTAGCTTGTGTACTGCGTATATAGGGCCATGAGAAACAACCATGACGGCTTGATTGGTTTTGCTCTTTATTGTTCTTGATTGGCTGAAGGAGAGAACCATTAATTTGATCATCTTCGTCTTGATCCTTAGTTAAAGAAAGCGCACAATAACACAGAGAGAGAGAGAGAGAGAAATGGATGGTTCAAGACACCGACAGCCAAAAACGCTCGTTTGCGACTTCAGTACATACAGATAGCCATAAGAAAGCTTTTCTTTAGAAAATATGGGGAAGGTAATATATTGTTTCCATGGTCCAAAAACTCCTGACAACAAACAACCACCATGCATGTTATTAATTTTTTTTCTTTTGCATGCTGAACAAATGATCCATCGATCGAACCCCAAGGTCATGACGGACTTGACTTTCCTCGACAAGGAATTACGTTGCTTGGGTGCTGATACTTCGTTTTCCGATACAATCTGTCAATGGTTGATCCCTATTAAATTTAAAATATATAATAAAATCTTCATTTTTTCATTAGTTTAAATTTTTGAAATAAGTGGTGATTTCACATAATATAAAAGTAAAGGTTCTGAATTCGAACCCTGGCTCTACACTCTTTTACTCTATTTAATTCAATATTCTAAGTGTTAGACTACCAATTCAGGGAGAGTCTGGCTCATAAATGAATGTGAGTGTTAAGATATAAAATATATAATAAAACAAACAAGACATAGATCCCATGTTCCTTCATCGTGCTAAGGAGGGTATTAATGCGTGAATTTACACAACAGACCGGAATGGAGGAAATAATCATTCCTATTAAGGATCAAATTCCTGTTGCAACCACTGACAGAGGAATCACGTAAATGATTGTCATGCACGGTACTGCTATCTGCACTATCTGCTGCGTCCACCTACTGAGAGCATCATCTACTCTGATGCTGCTACGTACATGCGGCGATCCACTAGTTGTTCTCTGCTCCCTGCTGCATACATAGCTTGCTACTACAACTCTGATACGCCGCTCCACTCATCAAATTCCTTATTCTTGTCTGTAATAGTCCTATAAAAGGAGTCCTTGTAATACATTTTACATTTAATGAGAACATAGCATATTTTCAATCTTGTCTTCTTCAACGAGAGCCCTAAAGGACTAAACGTCCATGGCCTCCATATCTGATTCTTCTTCTTCTTCCACCCTTCCCCACCCAAATCTCTCTCACACCATTTCTGCCAAGCTCACCCCTGAAAACTATTTGCTATGGAAGGTCCAACTTGTACCTTACATTCGTGGCCAATGCCTCTTTAAATATGTTGATGGTTCTTGTCCACCACCCAAACCACTGCTCGACAAAACCACAACTCCAAATCCAGAATATCAAATCTGGTTGAAGCAAGATCAACTAGTAATGTCAACCCTCAGTTCCTCCCTTTCCGAACCACTAATAGCTCAAGTGGTTGGTTGTCCCTCCCTTTCACAAGCTAGAGTCATGCAAACCCAATTGCAGTTAGCTTCCCTCAAGAAAGGAGTTGATTCCATCTCCACCTATTTTCGTCGTGCCAAAACCTTAGCTAACACTATGGCCTCTGCTGGCCGCCCCTACCTCCAGCTGAATTTGTTCCCTACCTACTCGTTGGTCTAGGATTAGAGTATGATGCCATTGTATCCTCTGTTACAACCCGTCTAGAGCCTATTACCCCTGAGGAGTTACTTGGGCATTTGCTAGCCCATGAAGCTCGGTTACTCCACCATTCAGATACTAGTTTATTTACAAATGATGCATCTGCTAACTTTACAGCCAAATCTCATTACCCTCAGCGAGGTCATGGCTAGTATCGTGGTCGTAATGCCACTCGGGGGCGTGGTGGTGGTGGTCGATATAATTCAAATCGATCTCATGGTGGTTTTTTAGGTAACAATGGTCCAAATAATTCATCTTTTGCTGATAATTGCCTCATTTGTCAGGTGTGCAACAAGCAAGGTAATTCCACTCTAACCTGCCTTTATCGATTTAACCAAGCATACACTGCTTCTCCCACTGCAACAGCAAACTTCACTAACTACATTTCAAATACAAGTTGGTACCCAGACACAGCAGCAACCCATCACATTACAAGTGACCTTGACAAATTGAACTTGCAAGTTGCTGCATATCATGGAGATGACCAACTGCGTGTTGGTGATGGTTCTACCATCCTCATTTCCCTCACTGGTTCAAGCTCTCTCCCCACTTCACATTCTGATTTTCTTTTAAATAAAATTCTTTGTTTCCATCATTTCAGAAAAATCTCATTTCTGTTAGACAATTTTGTATCGACAATAATGTCTATTTTGAATTTTTTTTTATTCCTTTTGTGTCAAGGATCGCAAATCGGGGACCCTTCTACTCCACAAGACAACAAATAATGGACTATACAACTTTTCATCACCTTCCGTTCTACCTCATGCACTAACCAACTCCATTTCCTCATGGCATTCACGCCTAGGCCATCCCTCCTTCAAGATAGTTCGCCTTATTTTACAGCAACTCATTTTCTTAGTCTAAGTTCAAGTCTTTGTCTTCAACATATGCCGCTCGACTTGAGGGGGGATGTTAATGATCAAATTCTTGCTGCAACCACTAACAGAGGAATCACGTAAATGATTGTCATGCACGGTACTGTTATCTGCACTACCTATTGCGTCCACCTACTGAGAGCATCATCTACTCTGCTGCTGCTATGTACATGCGCCGCTCCACTAGTTGTTCTCTGCTCCCTGCTGCGTACATAGCTTGTTGCTACAACTCTGACACACCGCTTCACTCATCAAATTCCTTATTCTTGTCTGTACATAGTCTTATAAAAGGAGTCCTTGTAATACATTTTACATTTAATGAGAACAGAGCATATTTTCAATATTGTCTTCTTCAACAATTCCCGACCCACGATCGTGGTTAGGGCTTTGATACAGTGTGCTTTGCGATCATCCATGAAATAATAATAAATAAACAAATAAAATAAATAAAGAGAGATATATGGATTTACATGGTTTAGCATAATGTCTACGTCCACATATTGTTTGGAGGTGAAATCCACAATAATGGACAATTTATAATCTTTTATGGCCTCACATATCTTACAATATAATAGAGGAATTTAGGAAAAATCTTTTGGAGTTGCTATGTGTGGTGGAGATTTTTTACTCAGGGAGCTTTTATGGAGAGCCTGTGTAGAGTCCGTCAAATTTATGGGGATCTCCTCCTTATAAAGTGGTCTATTTCCTTGGAAAAATTGAAACTTGTCTTATGAAGCCTTTTCTTTTTAGGAGTGAGTGTATTTCCTTATGTCTTCTTAGTTTTATCTTTTAACTTGATTTTCAGCTTTATCTCGAGGTTAAATTATAGGCTTCCGATTTTACCCTTACATATGTTCATGATTCTGAAGATTGATTTGTCCAACAAGAAAGTTTTGAGAATCTTCAAGTAAATAATCTACAAAATAAGTTTGAAAAATTGGTCCTTGATTTTTTGTTTGGTCTCTGGTTTTCTAATTGTTTTGTGCTAAGTGGTGAAGGGCTCTGTTTGGAGATGTACTCAACCGCATTAGATGTGAGCGGTGCAAGCCCGGAGATCGGCTTTGGCAAGAGATGTGCTCGACCACATTAAGTGAGAGCGTAGAGCTCAACTTTGAGTTTTTTTTTTTATTTGTGTGAGTGTTTGCTTGAGAGACTGTTTATTTTCAGAGAAGAGTGCATATTTCCATAATTAGTTTTTTGTGTGTATTTATGTGATCGTTTTTCTATTGTTGGTAGTAGTGGATTTTCTGCCCCTTAGTGTAAATTGTCATTTGATGTTCCAATTTCGAGATTGATGTTAGAGTTTATTTGTAGCAACCCGCATTCAAGAGGTTAGGAAGCATGTCGACTCCCTGGATCCATCTTAGGCAGTTGCCTAGCCTATCTACTTGCTCTCCAAGGAAACCCGTGCAAGACGGTTGTGAAGCTTAGTGGCTCGTTCCCGAAGGTAACCCGTTGGTGGATGTCGTGGCACTAGCGTAGTCAATCGACATTTCTTGGAGAAGATGTTGTGCTTGTACTATTGTCCAGGTGAGAGAGGTCAGGCAGTTCAGAGAGTTGCCTTCTTGTTAGGTGCTTGGGAGGTNCGGTCGTGGCACTAGCATAGTCAATCGACATTTCTTGGAGAAGATGTTGTGCTTGTACTATTGTCCAGGTGAGAGAGGTCAGGCAGTTCAGAGAGTTGCCTTCTTGTTAGGTGCTTGGGAGGTCGGACGGTTCGTGAATTTTCCCGCTTGTTGGCTCGTCATGAAGGAGGTTGGGTAGTTTGATAACTTGTCCTGCCTGGGGACCCTCGCCGAGAGATGAGTGAGGTAGGGCAATTCCTAGCCTTTCCCGCCTATTCGCTCGTCACGAAGGAGGTTAGGTAGTTTGATGACTTGTCTCGCCTCTAGACCCTCGGAAAGAGATGAGTGAGATCGTGTGGTGCCAAACCTTTCCCGCTGGTTGGCTCGTCATGAAGGAGGTCGAATAGTATGATGACTTGTCCTACCTCTTGACCCTCGACGAGAGATGAGTGAGGACGGGTGGTCCCTGACCTTTCCCATTTGTTGGCTCATCACGAGGGAGGTCAGACAGTCTAATAACTTATCCTGCCTCTTGACCCTCGGCGATAGATGAGTGAGGTCGGGCGGTTCCTGATCTTTTTTACCTGTTGACTCGTCACAAGGGAGGTCTGGCAGTCTAATGACTTGTCCCGCCTCTTGACCCTTGGCGAGAGATGAGTGAGGTTAGGCAATTTTTGGCCTTTCCCGCTTGTTTTTATGGCAAGGGTCACGGGGTTTTGTGACCAATGCACCCTTTTCACGACGAGTCTTTGGACTCATCTTTAGTGTTTGGGAGATTGCAGGGTCTTGTGACCTACGTGCCCTGTTCACCACGAGTCTTTGGACTCATTTTTGGTTTTAATAGGTTAGTGTAATACAAATTACAAGTTTGAGATTTGTAAACTCGAGTCATTCTGCTAGAGTGTGGTGAAGGTTGGTGACATATGAGCGATGCTCGCGGGCAGCCATGCGTCAGCATTGGTGAAGGTCCAGGGTACCCGCAATGTCGAGCAATCTATTTAGATGAAGGCAGATTAAGATGTTCGAGCGGTGCTTGAGAAGGCATAGTAGGTATTCTGTTCCATGCGGGTGATTTCCCACAAAGTATATTCCTGGAGTGTGTAGCCACTCAGATTCTTGTGGAACCTCGAGGAGTTTCGGTGGGGAAAATCTCCAAAAGCCAAATTTGTCAATAGAAATAAAATTCACAAAAATTTTGGGAGAGACAAACCAGAATAATTTAGTTCCTGCTTTGTTTCGTTTGAGCTAGCTTCATTTCATCACTAGGTGAGGAACTTATTGTCTGGCTATCTCAAGGAATTAATTGCCTGCCACGAGGGCGGCGAGCTGGCTTTCCGTGCGTGCTGTCCACCCAGATCTATTCTTTGGTGGCGAGCTAGCTTTCTGGGCATGTGGTGGGGCTAGGAACTTGTTGCCCATCACAAGGGGGCTAGTGAGTCATGTATCCTTACTTGATATGTACCTGCCGTGGCGAGCAAATAAGTGCGGCGAGAAAGATCTACTGTGGGCGAGGAGATTACTTTGGGCTAGAAAGACTTATCTGAGTGAGCAAAGGTAATGGTGGCGATATTCTCAATCCGTGATGAGCAATGTTTTGTGCTGAGGTGCTTCCACGTTGTGGGATAGACTCGTCTTCATTTGTCTGCGTAGCATGGAGGGCGAGAATTTTTCTGTCCGCTATGGGTAGTAACTCAGCTGGTTCTCACTGTGGGCAACTTCGTGGTAGCGGGCCATGGATTTCCAGCAATGACTTCAAGGTGGTGAGCTTTCTCCCGTACTCGGCAAACAACCTCAGTGACAATGAGGTTGGGTGAGGTGCACCATGGTGGCGAGGAGTGCGACAGTGGTGGCTAGGAGCTCCTGTGGCGTGTAGTAGTCTCTTGACCCATGGCGGGGAGGTTTGCAACGAGTGGAGTTTCTGTGGTTGAGGACAACCATGATGGCGACAGAGCGCACCGATGAGTTGGGTAGCGACTGCCGGGGGCCTCACTGATTCATGGCAATGAGGAACTACCGGGTGGAGCTTAGCCAAGGACCAAGGGTCGTATGAGTTCCATAGGTGACATACGGCGCCAAAGGTTCATGGCGTTGCGGTGGGTGGCACCATGAGCTCGCGGTTGGGTTGGGCTAGCGAGCAAGTTGTGGTGTCGGCGCAGCGCCTACGGTCAGCTTTGGTGATGGTGGTGAGCGGTGACTGCTAGCACAACCTCTATGGTCAGGGACCACCTTGCTGGCAACAAAAAGCTCTGACAAGCTAGGTGGCGGCGCTTGTCTGACCCTTTGGGGTGCACAGGCATTGTGCCCGATGTGGTTGGCTTCCAGTGCCAGCGGTGCAAGTGGTGGCTAATGGTGGCTCCGACAGCTCACATATGCCAATGTGTGGGCCTCCAACAACTCGTTGGTCTTTGCTTGCACTGTGCAAGGCATGCACAAAGCGCCGCTGCAGTGCCGACTGGTGGAGGGCTCTTCGGGTTGGCCGGCACCAAACCCCGTCGCGCTATGGGGCTAGTGGCTACAGGTCCTGCGATCTGCACAATAAAAAAACATGGGTGCACACACCGTCACCCGTTACGCACATTGTGCATGGCATGCATAGTGCATCTATCACATGCATAGTGCATGCCATGCACTCCACTAGTTTAATCTCTCTCTCTCTCTCTCTCTCTCTCTCTCTCTCTTTAACATCACGTGTGGCTTGCAAATATAGTGTATGTCTGCACACACTCCTATTCTTTTTCCTTCTTTTTGTAGAAAAGTATTAATGGAAAAAAAAAATAACAAGAAAATAGTTTATTTGATAGGGGAAACTTATCTCGCTCCTTGAGACAATCTTGTGAACTATGGAATTCTCCTAGACCACTTTTTCGGGGTTAAGAGTAAGAAATCGATCTTACAGACATCGTCAACTATTAATGTGTGAATTTGCACAATAGACCAAGAGGGATGAAAGAATCAATCCCGACCCACGACCTTAATTATGGCTTCGATACATTGTCCATATTTTGCAAGCCCACGATCTATTTTGCAAGCCCACGATCTATTTTGCAAGCCCATATATTTTACACACCAATGATACAGAGGGTGTAGAAGTATGTCACGTTAATTTGGCTCGATTATTTTAAAATAAAGCTCAAGCTCGCTCAAACTCTAATTGAACATTTGTATATGTTAGCACTCGGCTCGTTTAGCATTTTTATTAAAAAAAATATTAAATTAAAAAAATAAAAATAAAACAACTGATATTCTTACTCACAGTAGCTCTTATCCAACTCTAATCAAATATACTTGTATAAGATTTCAATATATTTATATAATTATGCTCATAAAATAGTGAATTATATACGTACAAAAGTATTCATCACAACTACATCTGCCATATATATTGTGAACTATTTACATATATAATATGATGTATTTTTATATATTAATATATGCGTATCTTACCATATGAGCGATTTAACAAGTCCAGCTGAACTTTATACAATACAAGCATGTTCACGAACTTTTATATATTTTAATAATTGAGTCTAATTTTTTTGTTCAAAAACAGTCTATTTATTAATCGAATTGAGTCGACTTCGAGTCTACTCAAACAGCCTATTTATAGCCCTAGCATAACTTCTCCCAACCATCCCACCCTTTCCTGATGAAAACATCAAGTATCAATACATTCCATATGTTTCATCATACAAAGTAAGTATTTATAACCAGAGGGATCTGGATTGTCTATTTCCAGCAACATGTTGCCTAATCAACAAGTTCTTCATCCAAAATTGAAATAATCAATAGACTCCAAATCATACCAGAAAACATAAAAGTGTACAACCATCTGAGTGAACAGAAAAGTAATCGCATTTTTTTTTTTTTTTTATATGAACACCGGATACCCGAGATAAAAAGTCGAGCAGCAAAGTAATCTTAACAGATAAACAAAGAGAAAACCAATACCCAAATGCCTTATGGAATTCCTAAATGAAGGACCAAGAGCAGGATACTCCAAACATCCAGATCATAAGAGAGCATGGTACATCACAATCTTCCAACTTAAAGACCACGCGCACACAATCCCTCACATCTTCAATTGCTTGGATGAGCCTAGTATAAGAGGGCTCCATCAAGATCGCCCCAGCAAGCAAAAAATAGTAGCAATAAAGAAATCTCGATCATGCACACATTCCCATAAGCAGGCACGCACACGCACACACACGCAAACAGTCATAACTACAATGTTCTAGAAAAATGACTTCAGGTACATTAATTAAAATCAGAAAGATAAAATAAAATGTTTAGGAGCGTTTTGCTACAAAGAAGGTTTTTAGACTAATTTGAACTATAATCTAAAATACAACAACAGCTAAAGCAGCAGCTTCACAAGCTTTTTATTCCAACGAAAACTTGGCTCCAAATTAGCGCAGAAACTCTTGATAACATAATTAAAAGATCACGTCGAAAATGAATAAGTTGACACAACACTGCACA
>QEOW01000684.1:167258-186582 GCA_003123825.1 Juglans hindsii
CAAACAGAAAATATTATGTTCAAACTAACCATAATTACAATCTGAAAGCTAACCACTACATTCGAACTAAATACACATCTGTTCGAATGGTGTAGAGTCTCATTCAAACAAGAAAATTATACGTTCGAACCAAAACCATATGTTCGAACGAAAATATTTTGGCCCAACAGTACTAAATCTTGACTGTTTGGCCAAAAGGACATATAAGTTCGAACAGAAATTATATCCGTTCGAAAGATTCTCAATGTAAATCATAAGCGTTCGAACGGGTACTATCATATTCGAACACTACAATTACAGTTTGGCAATTATGCATTCGAACGACCTTAAAGCTGTTCGAATGCAAACTTGCGAAACAACCATTGTTGAGTCAACTCAGCACCAAACGTGAAAACCACATGAATCTTGAGAATCCTTGGTTTAAATTGGTAGAAAGGATTAAAGAGTGAAGCCCCATCATTTCTACCGATTAAGAGCCACGTGCGGCGGCCGGAAAACACCAAAATGGGGTCGGATTGATTCAAAATCCGACCCCCTTCACAGAACTCAATAATGTTTGTTCTAAAAAATTACTTAGTAGTAGGGGATTAAGGGCATACCTCTTAGAAGATAGGGCTTTCAACGGTGAAGTTGTTGGTGGCAACGGTGAGCGACTGAGGGCAGAGTTCAAACTGGGTTGAAAGTGAGGAGTTTCTGCCGTTCAATAGAATTTAATGGGTATTTGTATTGAACAGTTTCATTCAAACTGAAAATGGAGCATTCGAACATACAAGATTGTAGTTCGAAAGGGGTAATATTTATATTGTACATATAATACTAATATGAATATTATATATAGTATATGGTGTATAATGTATTATATATACTAGTATATGGTGAATATGGTGAATATTGTATATTATACATATAAACTAATATGAATATTATATAGTATATATCATAGTATATATATTAGTATTATATTAGTATATATAGGATATAATAGTATACATAATAATATATATATGTATGGTGTATATATATATATATAAGACTATGTTAGTTGTTCCAAAGTGAGAACTTGTTTAATGGACTATATTAATATAGTGTCAGTATATACATTAAGTATAATATAGTATTTATATAGGATATAATAGTACATATAATAACATATTATATATATAGTGTATATATATAGTATATTAGTATTATATATATTATATAGTATAATATATATGTTCAAACGGATAGGGTTCTTGTTTGAATGAACCAGTATGTTGTTCGAATAGTTAGTGTAGTGCATTAGAATTTGTTTGAACGAAATTTCCTCATAGAATGTGTTTGGAGGGAAATTTGACGCCAAATCCAAGAAATATACATCCATTCGAACAGACATGTGGCATACAGAATCAATAGTGAATTCATTATCTTTCTTCATTAAAGGAATATGCTGGGAATATTCTTAATTTCTCGTTCGAACTCTTGTGATATTCGTTCGAATAGTAAAAGGTTGAATTAAAACCCATGGAATTTAGGCGGCATTGTGAAATTTTCGCATTTGAATGGGTATTTGTACATTACAGACTTGAAAACCTATACTTTCTGTCATAGTTCATGCAAATCGCTCCTTATTTCCTTCATTTGGTCGTGGAGTACTGCACAGAGAGAGAGGGAAGTGACCTTAGATTGAGAGGAGACATTCTAGAGAGAGAGGAGTGGTTCAAGAGAGAGAGCGGAGTTGCTTTGTAGTTGAGGTAAGGATTATTTTTTGTAACTTTTTTTTTTTTTTTTTGTATTTCGAATTTATATGTAGTTGTTTATTGGATTTGATTTATGGTTTTTCTCATATAGATTTATGTACATGTAGGTATTGGTGATTCATATCGTTTATTGGATTGCACAAATTTTATGTAAGCTTTATTAACCATTTTGGGATGAATAACATAGTATTTAGGTATTGATGAATTTTGATAAAAATTAGTGTAATGTATTTGGGTATTGATGTATTTATATATATTGTTTGAATTGTGAAAATAGTTATTATGTATTTGATGATTGATGTTTTTTAAGTTTTAGGGACTATTTGTGAAAATTAGGATTAATGTAATCTAGGGATGAATAAGAAAGTTTGAATTGTTATTAATGTGTGATATGTTATTAAGAAAGTTTGATATGTTATTAATGTGTGATTTGTTAATTATTTAGTGTAATATTGTTAATGTTGTTAGTATGTTATTGTAATTTGGAGATGAATAATATGGTGATTTGTGATAGTGTTAGTTATATTATTTGTTTGTGATATATATTGGTTAATTTGTGATATTGATAGTTGTGAAATTAATAATAAATACCCAAATTGCCATAATATGAATTATTATCATAAAATACAAAAATTAAAATAATATGAATAATTTGCATAAAATGTCCAAATTCAAATAATATGAATTATTTCCATAAAATACCAAATTAAAATATAAACCATTAACTTGTCCTAATTAAAATAATATAAACTAAAAAACCAATAACCTATTAAAAAAAGCACAATTATTTGCATAAAATGCCCTAACTAAATACATTGAAGTGCCTATTAGTTTTAACTCAAATAGTATGAATAATTTGAATAAAATGTCCAAATTCAAATAATATGAATTATTTCCATAAAATACCAAATTAAAATAAGATTTGGGTATTTCCATAAAATACCCAAATTAAAATAATATTTCTCTACTTTTATGTTTTATATAAACTAGTGACTTGGTTTACTAGTTTGATTCATGTCGAGTGTGTCATGAGTTAAGACTAGAATGTTAGTATTATTTTCATATGTGAGTGAACTTTAGACCCTTTTAGAGTTGTGGCCAAACATTCTCGTAAAGAATATTTGGGTACAACTCTTGAATTGTTCAAAGTGGATAGTTTGATGTTCTATCATCTATATGATAGATATATTCAGTCTAAATTCTTGTGTTAGTTTTAGAAATTTTGGTTCAGAATTTCCTTACATTCTTCGAGTGTGTGGTTTATAAGTTGTTCAGCCCATGGATAGGGTCGAGGACTTTTCGTGACTAGCATAGTTGGAGAATTGTAGGGAAATGCTGTCGAAATTTTGACTAACATGAGAGTTTTGGATTGAGTATATATGCGATATAAATGATAGTCTCTCGAATAGTATAGGACCAACTACCTTATCAAAATAGAAGCAGTGAATATGAAAAGACCCTTGATAGCGTTTATCCATGAATTAAGTTTTTTTGAGAGACAATCGACTTCGAACAGAAATACAATTGATAAGAGTTAGATGCTGTTGGGAGATAGACTTGGTCTAGATTATAAGGAGTATGCACAAGAGGTGAATTTTTTTATAGAGGCTCTCCCATAGGATAATGTGGTATCTTGTAGTTTTTATGAAACGAAACAATTGAAGCGATGGCTAAAATTTGATTATAATATCATTTACGCATGTAAGAATGATTGTATTCTCTTCTGGCAGGCTGGCAGCAATATGCAGAATTTGATTCATGTCCAGTGTGTCATGAGTCAAGATGAACATCCGATAACCGTAATGTACCCCAAAAAGTGTTAAGACATTTTCCTTTAATTCCTCGACTTCAAAAATTGTTTATGTCCCGATTGACTGCAAAAGATATGTCTTAGAATCATATAGAAAAAGTCCAAAATGAAAACTTCCTCTCGCATCCTGCAGATTCTTTACAATGGAAGAAATTTGATGTCAAGTACCCATGGTTTGCCGAAAAACCTCGCAATGTATGTCTTGGTTTAGCAACAGATGATTTTAATCCATTTGGCAACATGAGCACTTCTCATAGTATTTGGCCTGTCATCTTAATTCCATATAATCTTCTACCTTAGAAGTGCATGAAGGATCCGTATTTTATGATGACTCTACTGATACTAGGGCTAAGGTCACCAGGGAACGAAATAGATGTATATCTGTAGCCACTGATTGCAGAGTTGAAAGAGTTGTAGGATCAGGGTGTCAGTACTAATGCGACCTCGTCGCGAGAGTTCAAGATGCATGCTGCAATACTGTAGACAATAAATGATTTTCTAGTATACAAAAACTTGTCTGAGTGGATCACAAAAGGTAAAATGATTGTCCTATTTGTAATAAAGATACACAGTCTCAATGGTTGACAAATTGTAAGAACTAATGTTTCATGGGACACCATCAATATTTACCACATGATCATAGATGGCATTCAAATAGAGCGATATTTGGCGGAAGGCTTGGGTGCAGATCATCACCGCGAGAGTTGTCTGGGATTGATATTATTGCGCAGTTGAGAGATGTTTCAGAAAACAGGTTTGGGAAGGATGAAAGAGCTCGAAAGAGGAAACGACAAGCAGTGGAGTTGAATTGGATAAAAAAAAAATTTCTTTGGGTTGCCATACTGGTCTACCTTGATACTGCGCCACAATCTAGATGTTATGCAAATTGAAAAAATATATGCGAGAACATATTGGGCACTTCGATGTCAATAGAATGGAAGACAAAAAATACAGCTAACTCTTGTAAAGATTTAAAGGAGTTGAGAATAAGACCAGAGCTACATTTTCAAGATAATGGGTTGTCAGCTTATATACCCCTTGGATGGTATAGACTTTCAAATGATGAGAGAAAGAAATTTTGTAACTGGTTCATGATAATCAAATTACCCGATGGCTATGCTTCGAACATGTCAAGATGTGTGCAAAGTCATGATTGGAAGATAATTGGTCTTAAAAGTCACGACTATCATGTATTTCTGCATCATTTGTTGCCAGTTGGTGTGCATGGAAAGCTTACCCGAAATGTTCGTACAACTCTTACAGAATTAGGGAGATTTTTTAAAGACATTTCCAGTAGAACGTTGAAAGTTGATGCATTAGTAAAAATGGAACCTAACATCGCAGTGATATTGTGCAAATTGGACAGTTTGTACCTACCTTCATTCTTTGATGTAATGGTTCTTTTGGCCTTGCACCTTCGTGAGGTTTTAGTCGTTGGGCCGGTTCAGTATAGATGGATGTATCCTATTGAATGATTTTTGGGAAACCTTAAGCGATCTATAAGGAATAAGGCTCGTCAGAAAGGTTCGATTGCAAAGTCATACATTGATAATGAATTACATACATTTTGCTCAATATATTTCCGTGGAGTTGATAATAGATTTACGAAACCAAACCGAAATTATAAAGGTGGACAAAAGAAAGTCTCATCATCATTTTTCGTGTTTTCTCAAACTGTATATCCCATAGGCGGATAAAGGAGCTATGACCTATATGAATGAGAGTTTGATAGAGCTCGATGATATGTCTTGAATAACTGCGCAAAGATTGACCATTACTTGAGATTAGTGATGAATCTCCATATCAATATAAATCTAAGTTCATGGAATATAATATAATATAACTTGATAATATTAATAGTTAACTTGAACATGCTCAGCAAACATATACAGCTACTTTGCCTGGATGGTATAACTGACGTAAAAAGGAAGCACGAAGAAGAATTTGCCTCGTAGTTTGAACATATGGTATTATTGTAAAAATATCTTATTATCTACGAACTTCATACCACTAAACTCCACATTTTTCTATCTAACATTGATATAACTTGAATAATATTTATTGATGTAGGTTATATCGAAATATGGTAAAAATTCAGAAGAAACTCACCAGAATTGTATCCTCTAGTACTTGGTCCTTCCAGGCGGGCCATCCAATACTCAGGATATTTGGTGCGTGGACATAGATTTCACACGGCTGACAGACAACGACATAGAAAAACTCAAAATTGTGGGGTTGTAGTCGAAAAAAGCTATGGGAAAAATATCATTGACTTTTATGGAGTTGTAGAAGATATCATAGCGTTAAAGTACGTGGGGGATATATGGTCTGGTTGTTTAAATGTAATTGGTAAGATGTCTCAAATCCTAAGTTGGGAGTGCGTAGCGATAAATATTTTGTGAGTGTCAATACATCTCACACATGGTATGAGAACAATCATTTCGTTCTTACTTGCCAAGCGAATCAAGTTCTTTATTTAGATGATCTTGGGTACGAGAACCTATGGCGAGTAGTGGAGAAGTTTGCACCAGAAAATGTATATGATTACATTCTAGAGGCATACGAACAACATGAAGAATCTGATAGTCCAACATATGAATCAGCATATCAAGAAAATGAATCGAGCATCAATCTATTTTTTGATTTAAGCTCAATATGACATGGTCCCATTGCGTAAAGAAGATATTCAACCAGAAGTAATTAAGGGTAGAATGTCAAAAGAATATGAATTAACTGAAGTGACTAGTGAGGATGAGGGTGACTGGTCCAACAAAACTGATAGTGAATGAAATTAATATTTGTGTAAGTATCATTATTATAAATATGCACAACATTTTTTAGAATAATAATTTATTATAGTTTCAAACAAACTCCCAAACGCAAATCAACTCGTGTGCCATCTTTATCCATTATTGACTCCCCAATTGGTTCATTTGCCATGAATGGTGGGTCAACATTACCAGACCCAGAAGAAGGTATTTTACCAAATTAAATACCACATTTATTACTCGATTTAAGTAATATACATTTTTAAGATATTAATATTTAATTAAAATGTGCTTTAATTATTGTACGTATATATAATTGTTGTAAGTCAGCGCCGAGGTCATGGCACTACAAAGGAGTGTCTGCATAGGGAAAGTAAGGAAAGCAGAAAAAATCAAAGTTGATAGTCCGAATGATCAAGCCGGTGGTTTTGGGGATTCGGCAGCTTGGCTTACTTCTTATGTAGCGTATGAAAAATTGGCTTGCTTGACTTGCTTCTTATATACATACAAACATACATTTATGTATGTATGTATCCTGTATATGTATTTATTTATATGTATCAATCCGGCGTCCTGAGGTAATTAATGGTGAATTATGCTTTGTTTTTTTAGACACTGAGATGGCGAGGGCAGCAGAAGACTTACGATTTGCTTTGGTCCTAAAATTTCTTAACACTAGACCATCCATCGATGTGTTGCGGAAACATATTATTAAATCATGGGGGTTTAGTGAGGTGCCAATGATCAGTTTTATGGATGATTTTCACGTCCTCTTGCACTTAGCGAATGAGAAAGATTATCTCCATGCATGGGCACGTGAAGGTCGGGTGGTTGCAGGAGTCCAATTCAGGCTCTTTAGTTGGTTGGTGGGGTTTGATGTTAAAAAGGAACCCTCCATTGCACCCCAATGGATTTTCTGCCAGGTCTTCCACTGTACATGTATCGGCTGGATTGCCTTCAAAGTTTTGCTACACGGTTTGGAAAATTTTTGGGCACAGACAATGGTACTATTTACAAAACACGAGCCACAGGGGCGAGGCTGTACGTTGAAACTGACCTTAGGGATGATCCGATTGCATGCTTTCCTGTGATGGTTGGGAATTCGAATCAAATATGGCAGCCGATAATATATGAGACGCCAGATTTCTATTGTAACAAGTGTTTTAGACAAGGCCATATCGAGGTGATATGTAGAAGTGGGCAGCATATTAACCATAGCAATAATGTGGGCAAGCATGGGAAAGGGGGTGAAAGTAAAGATGATTCCAAAGTCTGGAAAGAAGTGGGACGGAAGAAACCGGTGGTTGAGCCATCGAATGAGGAAGGAAATAAGGTTGATGAGGATAAGGTTAAGACTAGCAAGGCGGGGGTCAGTACTGTGGAGAAAGGAAAAGAGGATGAGATTGTAAGTCAGCCGACCCAGTTAGAGAGCTTGGATGGGGGGAGAACTTGTGGAAGTGGAGAGGGGGGTTCATCACCTCTAGTGTTACAGATTGGCAACAGTCTAGATAAAGAAGGCCTTGTACCACAGGTGCTCGTCGAAGGCAATATGCATGCACTGGAAGCGGAAGATATTACGCATGAACAGTATGAAGATTAGGCTTATAACAGAATTGAAGATGAGGTGCTCGTCGAAGATATTACGCATGAACAAGAAGTGGAAGAGATGCTGGGCAGGGTTGATGGGCTCCTTTGCCAAAACAGATTTGAAGCATCATCGGAGGAGGAACTAGTTCCGGTGGTTGAATAAAGACTATAATTCAGACCCTGGTGACTCACTGAAAGGGGAGGGAGCAAACAATGAAGGAAGAACTATTGAGCCAAGGAGATCTAAGAGGGCCAAGGCCCTCACCCACAAACTTTGTTAATGATTGATAATATTGCAGTTTGGAATGTCCGTGGGTTGGGCACTTCCAAGAGAAGGTTACGTAGTTTGATTAATAAGATGAATATTTCTATTTTGGCGATATCTGAACCTTTTCAGGCAATTGAGAAAATACAAAAGTAGGCGCTTCGGATTGGGTATCACAGGTTCGCTTCTAATATGGAAGTGGGAGGCAAAATTTGGCTTTGTTGGAAAGAGGAGATAGACAAGGACTTGGTCGCTGTGACTAATAAATCTTTCACAAGATTGTTTTCTCTTAACGGGGAGGCTATCATGGCTTTTTTTATTTATGCCAAATGTTCAATGATTGAGCATTGTGAGTTGTGGGACCATTTGAGTAGTATGACTTGGACAGGTATTCCATGTGTTGTTATGGGAGATTTTAACATTATTCATGTTGACTCTAAAACAAGGGGTGGGAACCCGAGACCTTGTTTGGCTATGAGTGAATTTAATAATTGCATTGATAATTGTGGATTGATAGAGTGGAATCTTGCTGGTAAACAATTTTCTTGGTGTAATGGGCAATAAGGTCTAGCTCGCAGCTAGGCTAAGCTTGATCGTATTCTGGTTAATAATGTTTTTACAGTCAAATGTGGAGGTGCTGAAGCCAGGCTTCTCAACCGTAGTACATCAGAACATTCGCCCATTTTTCTCCGATTGACGCCTTATATCCAAAGGTATGATCTGGCTCCTTTTTGTTTCCAGAATATGTGGTTGTTGCATGATGATTTTCTCAAGGTGGTTCGGAAGGCTTTGTGTGTGGAGACTCCGGGGGCAAACAATCTGATTATACTAGCTGGGAAAATCAAAAAAATGAAAATCGTCCTTTGTGCTTGGAATAAAAATACTTTTGGCAGGGTGGATATTTGTATCCGCGAACTTGAAGAGCGGATTGAGTTTCTTGAGGAAAGTCTTCAAAATGGCTTTCCTAACCAGTTAGATTCTGATTGTTGAAGTCCAAGTTTGAGTTGGAGTCATGGATGCAGAAGGAACATGTGCGGCTTAATCAACAAGCTAAGAAAAAGTGGATCAAAGAGGGAGATCTCAACACTAAACTTTTTCATGTTGTTATTACCCATAGACATCGAAACTCGAGTGTGAAGTCCATGCGGATCTTTGAAGATATCAATCTTTCTTCGCCAGAACAAGTTCATGAGGGGGCAGTGCAACACTTTGAGGAATTTCTTGGTCAGTCTAGGAATGGTGAAATTCCAGATTTGTCATCTCTCATTCAGCCATGTTTTGAGGATAGTGATTAGGATGCTTTTCTGGAAGAGCCTTCGGAAGCTGAGGTCTGAGAGGTGCTTGCTTCCTTTTCTTCAGATTCTAGCCCTGGCCCTGACGAATTAGGGTCGGCTTTTACATTGCTTGTTGGGATTTCATTAAGCATGATGTCATGGCTGTAGTGAAGGATTTTTTCCAAAGTGTAAGTATGCCTCGCTTCTATACTTCTTCCTTTATTGTGTTGATCCCTAAGGTGCCAAATCCTATGTGTTTTGATAAGTTTAGACCGATCAGCCTTTGTAATGTGATTTACAAAGTTTTTGCTAAACTGGTTAATCGCTTATCTTCTATCCTTGGCAAGCTTATTTCTCTAGAGCAAGGTGCCTTTGTAAAGGGGCACATCATTTTTCAGAATATTTCGCTAACCCAGGAAGTTATTAGATTGCTGCATAAGAAGGTGAGAGGCAGTAATATGCTCATGAAAGTGGATATGAGTAAGGCATATGATAGAGTGGACTGGAGCTTTCTGAAGCTGCTACTTCGTTCATTCGGGATTCCTGATCACTTCTACAAACTTGTTTGGAATTGTGTAGTCACTCCTTGGTTTTCTGTCATGATGAATGGTACATATGAAGGTTTCTTTAAATCAAAGAGAGGTCTTCGTCAAGGTGATCCTCTATCTCCCTATCTATTTATCTTGGTTCAAGAAGTTCTGTCTCGCCTTATCTCCAAGAAGGTGAGGGAAGGGAAAATTAAACTGTTTTCTTTACCTTCTGGTGCCCCATTGCTATCTCACCTATTGTATCCGGATGATATTGTGGTCTTTTCTAGTGCTTTTAAAAGCATGGTTAGATCTTTGATGGAGGTGTTCCGTACGTTTGAGGCTTGGTCGGGACAAAAGATTAATTATGATAAGTCTGCTGTTTTCTGGTCTAAGTGGTTACCTACTAATGTTATCGCAAGGTGGTCGCTTGATCATCCTGAGACACGTTCTCTCTAGCATGCCTATACATTTGCTTTCGGTGGTTCACATGCCTAAAACAGTTAAGAGGAAATTAACTAGCATGTTTGCCACTTTCTTTTGGGGCAAAAAGGAGGGGAAAAAGAAAAGGAATTGGAGGGCTTGGAAAAAAATGTGTGCGCCATGTGAAGAGGGACCTTGGTGAGGTTCAACAGGCTATTTTTCTCAAGTTCGGCTGGCAACTCTTGACGCAAGACTCACTCTGGGCTAATTTTTTTCGTGCTAAGTATGTAAAAAATAATCATATTTCTTTGATGCAGGAAGGGCGGCTTGGCTCTCAATTTTGGAATAATGTTTTAAAAGGTATTTCATTGTTGCTTCAGAATTCCCAATGGAAAGTGAGGGAAGGAAAGGTCTCTCTTTGGTTTGACAAATTTATGGAGGTCGGTCCCTTATGTATGAGGGTGAATGACATCTTAGAGGTTCATCTTCAAGTGAAAGACTTAGTGGTACGGAATTGTTGAGACGTGGAAAAACTCAATGCACTTGTCAGTCCGGATCTGGCCAGTGAGGTTGTGGCTTTGGTGCATGGGGTGAATAATAAAGAGGACGTGTGGATTTGGACCCCAGATAAACACAGGGAGTTTTCTACCAGGTCAGCTTGGGAGATCATTCGTGTCAGAGTCCAAAGAATGGAAGGTGCGTCGTGGATCTAGAATAAATGGTTGCCTGGTAAGATATTTGTTTGTGTGTGGAAAGCTTACTTTAATGGTCTAAGTGTAGACGATCAAATCCGCAAGATTGGTATTCCAGTTGTCTCTTGTTGTAATTGTTGCGAGTACAGGCAATGTGAAGATCTTGATCACGTTCTGGGTAGTGGAGATTTTGCTAGCGCCCTTTGGAGGAAAGCATCCGCTGAGATGGGGATTCCGTTTGTGGATATTCAAAGTTGGAGGGAACGTATTTCAGCTTGGTTCCGACGTGCTTTGCGTCAGTCCCAAGTAAGGATCCTCACCGGCTTATTTCCATCCATTGTTGTGTGGAGATTGTGGCAATGGCAATGTAAGGCCAGGATGGAAAATAGAAGCGGGTCAGTGAATGAAGTTTGGCATTCGATTAAATTCTGGGTGCATGTGGTGATGGATAATATCTCCAAAGTTTCTAAGTTGAGCGTCGAGGATTCGAGGCTTTTAGAGCGTCTTGAAATTCCTCTTGTCTTTCCTAAGCACAAAAGTGAAAGAATGGTTTGGTGGTCCAAGCCTGCCCATGGTCGAGTCAAATTGAATGTGGATGGGAGTAGTCTGGGAAATCCGAGGAGTGGAGGTGGTAGTGGTGGAGTACTTCATGACAGGGATGGTAAAATTATTTTTACCTTCTCTAAACCTTTTGGGTCATGTACCAATACAGAGGCTGAACTTTGTGCCTTGCTTGAAGGGCTTCGTCTTTGTAGATTTGCCGGTTGGAGAGAGGTGGATGTTAATTGTGACTCTCAAGTGGTTGTTTCATGGGTTAATTCCAGGAGATGCTCTCTCTGGTATTTGAGTGTCACCATTGCTTTAGGGAAGGGAACTCAGTGGTAGATTCCTTAGCTAAGGAGGGTGCTCAAGGTGTGGACAGGTTTTATTTGGATATTCAAAGTCTTTCGCGTCATATTAGAGGCCTTGCTAGGATGGACAAATTGGGTCTAGCCTACATTCAGATTTAGCTTTTTGTTTTTTGCTAGGCTTGTTGGAAGGTTGTTTAGGCATGTTTAGAGGACGGTGCTTTAGGATTATTTAGTGGTTATTAGGCTTGTGATTTTGGTGGTTGGTGTTTGGGAGTGTTTGATGTAACTCCCTAAGTTCTTTTTGTACCAGGGTTTTCCTCCGCCACAAGTGAGGGCTCTTTAATAAAGTTGGGACGAGGCCACTATTAGACATGTGGCTACCAGCTCTTTTAAAAAAAAAGTTTTTGTACTGTTTGAACTGTTCAGGTTTGTTCGATCTAAAGGATTTCCATTCGAACGGGTTTTTGGGAAGAAAATGTTTCGTCTCAGAAAAAAATTCTTGTTCGAACGCCTACGACTCGTTCCGTCCAACAATGGTTTTGCCTCACCCTACTTAAACATGCATAGTATGTTAGTGAAGACTTCTTGTGAAGCCTTAGAGCTTACATTAGGAAGAGCAAAAGGCCTTGAGTTGAGGGGACCAAAGTTTTTAATTTCGTTCTGTTCCAATCATAATGGTCGAAATTTTCAGTTCCGGAACGATAACCAGCACAGTGTAATAGATTGTTCCGTTTCGGGTCAAATTTCGGCCGTTCTGACCTGTTTCGGTCCATTCTGGCCGAAACACGTATTTGATATTTCTGTCCGGAATTCTTTTAAATGGAAATTTGGTAAATACATGGAAAAGGTAGGGCAAACTTGTAAAAGCTGCAACTCTTTTTCTTTTACCCTGCGACATTTCTTTTCAATTTTCCTACCTCAACTATATTTTCTCTACCTTCCAACAACCCAGCCTTTGTCTTCTGCTCCGTCTCAGCACCTCTTGTCTTGATCCGATCTGTCACTCCGTCCTAGCCATCGTAGCATCTCTTACCATCAACCATGGTTTCTCTCTCTCCCTCCCTTTGAAGACTTCATTGAATCATGATTCACTAGTCGGGTTTTACTCATTGTCAACTTCCAGGATAGTAGTTCGTGAAGACTAAGAAAGGACATACATTTGTGTAGAGAGAGAGAGAGAGAGAGAGAGGAAAGACGAGGCAAAGTACGATGTTTATTTTTAATGATCATATGTTCTTCTCTGTTTCTCTTCTTTTCTCCCTTTCATGATTTTTCTAATACCTATAAGTTGGTTCAAGGATAGAACCTTGTATGGCATTTTAGAATAATCAGAGCAGAGCATCATGTGAAACTTTGTGAAAATGCATAACAGACGTTCTTTTCCTCAAACTTGTTAAGACGATTAAAAGATGAACATAGGCTCTTTATATAGATTAAAACCCTGTAGTTAAGACGAATAAAAGATGAACATAGGCTCTTCATATAGATTAAAACCCTGGGTGGAATCTAACAATCTAAGCTGATTGATATTTGTTGCTGCAATGATAATTCTTGGTTTCAAAACATGTGTCCTTTAGCATTAGTCATCATTTTAAAAGATATGAAATCATAATGGATAGGTCTATTCATAACCCACTTTGGATATTTCATAAAAACATCTTCTATTGCGCACAAAGTGTTTCACTCATTGATTTTTTAAATAGTTTCACCTAGGTAACAAGTCCCCTTTGATTTTTGCAATCTTTCAAGATTTGTATTGATGTTATTTTAGAATATAATTTAGATATATATATATATATATATATATATATATATATATATATATAATTTATCCATATAACGACTATCCTGAAACGGTACACCAAGACATACCGGTATCTAAATATTTCATTCTAGTACCTCAACCAGAACGGTCATCGAAATGGTCACCAAAACGGAATTCAAGACTTTTGGGAGGACAACGTAAGTGAGTGAATGTGTGTAAGCCCATTTCAATAGTAGTAGTAGGGTATAGATGTTATCTTTCACAAAGCGCACAACAATGGAAAAGGGCAATCACTTATGTTTAAAACCAGCATTCAATTCCACCTCTACTTCAATCAAAGTAAAGCTAGCTTCTAATCCTTCTCCTTCTTGTTGATGGGGAGACCGTATACTGAAGTACTGAAACCGAAACTCTTTCTTATGTGTCAAAGCCTTACTAGACTAGCTAGATAGGGGGCCTAGTTCAGTAATAAGGTCTATAGGACGAGGGCGTCCTACCTTTTCATACCATGAAAAAGAAGTGGGTGGACTAATGCCTTTTGAGGATAAGTAGTTAGAAAGGCATTGGAAGGCCTTCCTCTATTCCATCTTAAAGTATGCAGCCTTACTCCTTAAGGTCTACAATGGCATCTTATTTGGAATAACAAAAGCATCTCCAAATAATCAACCAACCATATATTAAACCCACTCTCTCAAACCAAAAAAATAAGAGCACAACCAAGTTAATTTCAAACCTCAAAGCCCTACAAGGGATGTGTATCTACTTTCATTCAACTTTATAGAAGTCTAGTCCGCAATAACATCATGCTTTGATTGATCTCCTACGCCTACAAAGACGGATTTGCTTTAATAAAGTCCGATATCAATGCATGTTGATCTATTAGGGTTGATCCCTTCCCCCTCCCCTTGTTTGTTTTAGCAACTTATCCTAAGGTCTCTTCACCAAGAGCTCCCCATCACTACAACAGAATCAGTTATTTGCAGTGGTTTCTTCTCTGGCGAAATCAATTTTGGACGCAATTGTGTGATTTAGGTGATTTTTTTATGTCAAACTTTATGTCACTGTAATAAATGTAGCCACTAAAACCATGTTACAACCAAATCCATGTTTATTGCATCAACTTTTACTAGACGCAAAAACATCTTGGAAGTTATGTTGTTGCAACGGTTTTTTCGCCGCAACAAACATAACATATATAAAGTGGATTGCAATTTTTTTCCCCCAACCCAATTTCATAAACCCCTTTCTCCTGCCCTCGCCGCCTCACTACCGACCCTTCTCATTCACCTCACTCGTCGTCTCATCGTTGCCGATAATAAACTCATCTCTCTCTCTCTCTCGCCCTCTCTCTCTATAATGGCTTCACCCTAGCTTTTTTGTGATTCTCATAAACAGAGGCGCCCATGCATCGTTGTCTTGCCTTCACTGGTAATAAACTGATCTCCCTCCCTTTCTCTCTCTCTCTCTCTCTCTCTCTCTCTATCACCCCTTTCTCTCTCTATCCCTCTCTCTCTGTAATGGCTTAACCCTAGCATTTTTTTGTTCATCTCAGAAACAACTGGTGCCGCTGCTCGTAGAAGGATTCACTCTTTAATTGATTTTGCCACTGCAATACTTGTATTGGGTATTTTAGATGCAAATTAATTTCCTCTATCCTAAGTCACCCTTTCTCTCGATGAAATCTACCTACCCCGATTATCATTTGGCGACATTTTGTCCTTTGGGTTTGCTGTGTTTGGTTCATGCTGTGATGAGCATGTGTTGTGTTTGTAAATTGCATTCTTGTGCTTGGTTCATGCTGTGTTTTGTTTAAATAGGATCAAATGATTTAAAAATAGTTTCTTATTTTTCCCTTATCTTTCAATCACTTAATTAGACATCATGGAATGTTAAAGAAAAATGATTAAAAGACTTATGAATAGTATTTCTCATTATATAATTACTAATAAAAATTTGATATTTGGTTGTGTATATATTATTAGCAAACACGAAGTGCTTGTAATAGATTATGTGAAATATCATATCTGAATGGTAGCAACCTTATAAACAAGATTCTTGCATAATTTCTCTTAAAAGATTGGGTAGTTTGAGAATATGTTAAACTGTTTATTTGCACTTTTGTCTTTATATGTAGCCAAAATATTTATTTCCTACAAAAGCAAATTAAAACTTTTAATTCTTTTAAAGATTACCCAATTTTTGATTTATTACAATGACATGGATTGATTACAATGGCATCCATATACATTCATCATCCTTTTGCAGAGCATTTAAACTCAGACAAATTGTAGACTTTGCTGAGATATAGCAACTACATAAATATCTATGCGAAAATTAATTAATTTCAAGATTGTGATCGAGATTTCTATTTGTAGAGTTCATTATCATGTTACAAGTACTCATTAATTTAACCATCTTTGTTTGTAAAAGCTCATTTCACCTGTAAACATATCATATGCCACCACTTTTACTTGTGATAGTCTCCATTAACAAATTGCCATAACTATACACATCACCACTTATAGAAACCTTTCCTTCAAATGTCCATACTCTATACATAAATTAAAGTTTCTAACAATAATTGTTTTTTTTTTTTTTACCATTTGATAAGTTAAAAATTGTAATAATCATAATGTAATAGGCGAAACCCATTTAAACATGAAGTAATACAATAGAAACACCTAGTTAAGAGGACTTGATGGATTTTCATTTATTATTAATGATTCTAAGCCATGCATATATTGACATATCATAATTGTCTGAATTTAGGCTGAATATCAGTAGTTGAAACCCTAGTGAAGGAAGGGGAAGGGGTAACGTGCATGAGATGTTGAGTAGCTAGGTATACTACAATGGAAAAAGTTAAATCATCGCAAGACGGTGATGCACCAACTATGTAGAAAGCTTAATTCTTTTCACTACAACGTACACAAGATCTACACCGAGTATGAAAGTCATAAAATGACTTTAGCAAAATGCACTAATCTAGTGGATGCAGAGGTTTGGAAAATATTATGCAATAGGTGGGGTAACAAGGACTTCAAGGTAATATTATTTTAACATGTCATAAGTTCAATTCTTTAAAGTTAAAAATCATTTGTTTATTATATTAAAACATTTTAAAGTGATGGTTTAACATTTTAGTCTAATGTTATATTAGTATATACATTAACATATTATGAGCATTTTGTTTAAGCTACATGGCGCGGATATTTTGAGTGCCTTGTCATGATGGGATGCATGATATGGAAATGGTTGGGATGTTGGAGGGAACAGTTAGCTTCAGAGAATTTACATATACTTTCAGGCTTGGGAGAAGTGGATTGCAATCACCTGTCAAGATTTTCTTGAAAATGACATATTCGGGGTTGGAACATATTAACATTTTTGTGAATTTCAGGTGGAAAAATGGTCTTCAAATTCACATAGAAGTTAGGGGGACAAGAGTTGGCTGATTCCTCCTTCATCGAAGAGACCTGGCAGCATATAAGTTACTTACAGTTGCTCCAAACAGGTATCTATTTTAATATTATGTGATAGACGAATTAAAATGATTAATGATAGTTTTTAATTGTAGCATCAATATATTGGGTTGCTTACTTCTGTTGAAATTGGTATATGGTCTTGTAATAATCAATTAGACTAGGTTGATGTGCTATGAGTAGACAGAAGCATATACACCAAACTTTACTTAGGAAGGTAATTTACATTTAGTTGTACAGCTCTAGTGGTTGGTTGAATCCATGAGATAGAAGAGTAAATACATGGGTTGGTGTGTCCTTGTAGGTTCTTATCAAAGAAGTTGTGTTGGTCCTTTATTTTTTTCAACTTAACTCATTTGGTTGGTTGCAACAAATTTAGAGAATTTGCTGAATGATATAGAGTATGTTTTAGCAAATACATATATTCAATTTCTAAATGACAAAGTTACATTTAATTTAATTATATGAGAAGTATCCATGGCCAAACATTTTTTGTTCTAACATATATTATAAAGATAACTTATGCATGCCAAAAACATAGATTGGATGATTTTTACTAGATATATTTCTTGTGTAGGCTGAAATATATTTCATGTTTTAACATATGTATGCCTTTGAATTCAAATGAGCAGTTTGTTAAGATTGGATTTCATAGTATAATCTTTTTTATATAGGATATCACTTTCTCAACTTGATGGCATGGTTGTAAAAGTGGTATTTTATTCCTATTTAATATTAGTTTTTTTTATTTAATTGTAAGAATACGTGAAAGGAGAATGTAGCATCTTTGTTGGTATGAAAGATGGTGGGTGATTGCAAGGGAATATGGGATCAAGTTCTCACCATGCTTCACGTACCTTGAGGAGGTCAAATCTGATTACAGTAGAAGATAGAAGTTGTATGCCACATTTTTTCCTCTGCTTCTGTGAAACATGTCTTCTTAAAGTCCTTGTTCTTATGATACATATACTAGTGCAAGTAGTCTTTGATAGTATTTGACCAATACATTCATTTGTAATTTTGAGTTTTGACCATCCTGTGCAAACAAAGACCCATTATTTGGGTAGTTTCTTCTCTCATGCCAATTGTAGGTGGAGTGGCTCTGGCATCTTTCACTGAGGCATCTTCCAATATGCTTTTTGTTAGTTATTAGTTTTTTGCCATGTATACATATTTATGCTAGCCTTGAGAAGTCTAAAGTTGCTTAGAATATAATGTAATTTCTAATTTATGGATTGTAATATAATGTAATTGCTTAGAATATAAAGCAAACATATTGTGTAAATGCCTTATGGATTGTAATATAGCGTAAGATATGTATTTTTATGTATTTTGTTTCAATACTATTTTTTTTTTGTAACACACTATTTCTGATGATCTAGAATCATCAGAAATAATTTTTTTTGTCACAACCACTTATTTGTAGAAACAAGAATTGCCACAGATAAGTGGTTGGACCACATTGGCGACTATTCATAATTTGTGGTTGCAAATGAGATTTTGTTGCGGCATAATCGCAACAAATGAGTAATTGTTGCGGCATAATCGCAACAATTGAAATTTTGCAAATGAGAATTTGCAACCACATATCAATATTATAATTGACATTTTGCTGTTAGAAAAAATTGCTAGGAAAAGTTCTACCGACAATAAATAACCATAGTTAGTTCTTTTTGGCAACGACATTTGAGACTATTTGCGGCGAAATAGAACGCTGCAATGGTACTCGATTTTTGCGACACTTTTTTGTCTTGCTGTTAAAAGTTTTTTGAGACAGATTAGTACCGACCATCTAGTGGCAAAAGTGTTCGGACGCCAAAATCTATTTGCAGCGCAATTTTATGTTTTTGCGACCATTTAAATCGCCACAAAAACTGCTATATGTTGTAGTGCATTCTCATCATGATCGGTCAATGTTCTACCATAATGCCTAGAGAACCAAGCTTGTTTAGCTAAACTATGCCTGTCTTTAAACATGCTATAAAGTTACTCCTATCTTATCTCCTTTCATTGTTGTTTTAAGGACGACTATGTGGACCAATTTGCTTACTAGTCTTGATCATTACAAAGGAAGCTTCTACCAAGAGTCTAATGCCCATATTGCATAAGAATAGAAGAAATCAATTTCCTAGGCTTCTATA